>JABSTQ010006585.1:0-40494 GCA_013358835.2 Ixodes persulcatus
TTGGCCAACTGGAGCCCCTCTGAGCTCGAACAGAGCGCCACGCAGGCACGTGTCTTCTCCGTGCGGTGCGGCTGTGCCGATCACTACCAAGACAAATTACCAGCATGTCCGTCACTGACAGACTCGAGGTTTTTCAGTTTTGCCATGAAGCTTGCGCGCACCTACGACATAACTCATAATCTCGCATCTTCCTTCTTATATGAATACTGAGCTCATTATCGCCGTCTATAGATGAACCTCACAGGCACTTGTCGTACGTGCTAGCTGAATAAATACCGACCTACCTGAATAATACCGACCTACCTATTCCACTCCGTTATTGTTCCTAAAAACAAAATATTGAAAGATAGCGTTTTCTCTACTTGTAAGGAGCAATGGCTTAATGTTGCTCGTCCTCTGGGAGGGCGTTTTAAGGTCACCGGTGCATTTCAGTATCGCTGCCTCGGTGACCCCGAGGCAAGGTGCCGGAATACGGATCCCCAGGTAGAGGGTTCGAATGCCGGCCAAGGTGCCTGCAACCTGACGGAGGCTTATTGCGCAGAAGGTGCCGTACTGTAACTGAGACTTCGCTTGCACGTCGAAAGATCCCCGAGCGGTCAAAATGATTCATAAGTCCTCCGCTGAGGCCTTCCAGATGCGTTTCGTTCGCTTGGAAAATAACCTCAAATCTGACTTTTTACATTTCCGTATCAACCTTTGTCGCGCTAGTTGCTGTAGTCTACATATAATTTAAAGTTGTATTTTTTCTTGTCTACATGATAAGGCCGCCCCTCATTTCTCGTAGAAGTAACCGACTTTCAGCGTCTGTTGAGAAAAAAAAAAATGAAACGAAGTTTAATAATATCTCCAAGTTCAATTTCTACGACTTGCTGCTCTTGCAACCTGCGCACAGGTTAATATAAAATCTTTATTTGCATCTCTAAGATGTCTTCTAAAAAATTCTAGCTTCTAATATGCCTTTGTGCATTTGTAGTCGACACGACGATATCAACATCGAAATTCCCAAATATTAGCTCCTGAATACCTAAATCCCTTCACTTTATGAAGTTTCACACCGCTTAGACTGTGACAAAAATTTAAAAAAAAAAAAAACATTTTGCAATATTGCGTAACACATTTTTTTTTTTCTAATTATTACTTTGAAAAACGCGCGTAGCGCCACTAGCGGAGGAGCTGGCGTTCAACCGGGTGGCGGCGGAAGCGCGCACGGACAGAAATTTGGTTCTGCAAGCCAACACTCTGAGGTTGACGTTGCGTGAGGGCTGGTGCAGGCAAAACTGACCTAGCACGTCACCGCTTCTTATATATTCCAGGATATAAATTTAACACATTCCATAAATCCCATTGCAGGAGCTTCCGACGAGAAACCTTCCCGGCTTCGATAAGGTGCAACCACAGCACTTTTTCACAAAATAGCATGAGGAAATGACAGCCTGAAATTGATCTACCCCGAATCTACTGAGTTCAGTGTGAAAAGTGAAAATCGAGATGTTTAAATCATGGTCTAGGTCAGACCAATTTCACTATGATGATTTTCCCACAAAAACACCTTTCTCACAAAAACAAAAATTCCCAAAAAACTAGTTTTAGAAATACTTTAGTATACATAGTTCGTACTTTGACGCTGTTCATGTGCATTTATTTTGTTTGACATCATAAAGCAAACATCATAAGTATAGCAGGCTGAACACGAGAAAAATGATGTGCTCTTCTGTGCTAATCGGAGAAGTGAGCTTTGTTTCTATCTTACCCTTTTTCCGTTAATTACGTGGTATCTTATGCTAGCCAGGGCTGGGCAGTATCGCGATATTATCTTAGAGATACTTTCGAGTATCTCTAGACTCTATCTCTGTATCGAGATACATTTGAAAATATATTTGTATCTCAGTAGTGAAATATATTTACAATGTATCGCTTGTATTCCATACTTTGCCAGCCTTCCGTATTTCGTTACATTTGTTGCCGTTTTTACGATAAATTTAAAAGATAAAAACATCTGTTTTGTGCAAATTGCTTCGTTATTTATAATATGAACCCGCCCTATCACATGATCCATCTCAGTCACCAACATTAAGAAAAAAACCAATGGTTTAAAGAAGATCACTTGCAAGAATAACAAAATCAGCTCCCTTCACGAAACTCTCCACTCGTTCCAATTTAGCGGAGCGAACCCTGTAAAGGACTTGACAAGGATAAAAGTTCCAGCTCTGTTGCCCAATGTCCCCAAAGTATGGGTCACACAGAAGCATATAAAACGACATCTTGAGATGCACCCTCACGGCAAAACAGGGTTCATTTCGGGCAGAAGCCTTTTGTGAAGCATGGCACGAAGTCTTTTCCGTTCAGTAACTATGTGGTTCACCGGGGGTGACATGTTTTTTTAGCGGCATTAATGATAAATGAAGAGTTCGATGTAAGAGGAAGTGCATAAAATGGCACACACAAAAAAGTACAAGCATAAATTACTATTTTCATTCGTCACGAACTACCCCGTCTCCACGTAGCATAAGTATCTGCATTCTGGAATACTTTTTCGACGGTTTTGCAGAAGTATTTCAGGGATACCCCGTTGCATATTTTGAGCCTTAAAACACATGTATCTCAGTACTTGTATTCCCGAATTATTTTTAGAGTATCTCTGCCAAGCAAATCAGAGTTCGAAGGAATCAAACAATAACAAGAACCTTATGCGTGCACAAACACGCAAGCAGATTGCTTGGGAAAGTGACTAAGAGAGATAGGCACAGACAGACAGACTGAGTTGTATATGTATGGTGTTCCTGCATAGGTCGGTATGTCCGTTTTGTTTTGCACAAGCTTGTCGTTTCTTTTATCAGATTATACCACCGCCTTGCACTGTTTAAAACTAAAGCAAAAAGTCACAGTCGTTAAACAACCTTCAAACTGTGAATTCAAACACCGTGATTCTTTGGCGTTGAATATCTTTTTAGAGCTCAGCTCTTAGGCGCCCGTTTCCGGCTTGAGCGGCGTCGGCGTCGGCGTCGGCGTCGGCGTAACCGCGCGGTGCATTATGGGAAATGTCCCATAATGCACCGCGCTAGCCCCCCACTCCCCCCCGGGGGGTCACGTCCGGGTCACGTGACCC
The DNA here is from genome assembly GCA_013358835.2 of Ixodes persulcatus. Taxonomy (NCBI): domain Eukaryota; kingdom Metazoa; phylum Arthropoda; class Arachnida; order Ixodida; family Ixodidae; genus Ixodes; species Ixodes persulcatus. Next base: position 3,107 of record JABSTQ010006585.1, read on the forward strand.
GGGGGGGAGGGGTGTCACGTGTCCCCCCCCCCTCGAGGTCACGTGACCCCCGAGGTCACGTGACCCCCCCCCCCCCGAAGGAGATTGAAGAATGAGGGGAGGAGGAGGAGGGGTATACCCTCCCCTGAGTACCCTTCCCTCTTCCTCCTCAAGAGCTGCGCTCCAATTCGGCGTTACAGGGAGTTGTAAACGGCTTTCAGTTTTTTCTTTTGGCGCTTTTTATTTTTGGCGCTGCTCAAATCCGGCAATAGTTTGCCCGGAACCGGCCTCAGAGGCAATGGCAACAGTGGTTCTGTGTGGACGAAGCTGATGTAAAACAACTTGAAAAAAAAAACTGTTTTACGCTCTCTTTCTTTTTTTTCTTTTATTTGGGAGTGATTCTTATTTTGCTTTGCTGAAGTATTACAGAAATGAAGAATTTTCAATAACCAAACAAGTCAAGCTCATTTTGTTCTAGTATAAGGTGAATTATATTTGAAAAAAGTCTTGAATTCAAGTGAATTTTATAGTATAAATTAAATTTACATCGAATGTCTAGTCTACACTGTTTTCAGTGATGGGCGGGTAGGAGAATCGATTTCCTGTGCTTAACGAGACAACTAGTGAAAAATGAATTACTCTTTTTTTTAAGAAACGGGATCCAAATAATATATGTCTGATTTACGTATATTTCACTTAAATTAAACAAACATTATTTGATTTCTTAAATAATGTTGTTTTTTCTTCTTTGACTAAGTTTTGAGTTACCTCGCATTACTCTGGTTAAAAACGATTCCGGCGCTTTGTTTTACCGTTTCCAATGCTTTTCCTCCAATCCCAAATGAGAATAAAAAAAATGCGACTTTCACGGCTTAAACGAGGTTAATTAAAAACTAAAGCTCACCTAAACTGCCAGATGCAAACATCGATTGTCCAGTAATTTCATGTTCCATCGTATCTTTTGTACCGTCTGAATTTTTCTTCAAGTAGCACAGACCGCATACGATACTGGTCCGAAAATACCCTCCACACGTACGATGGGAACGGAAGCTGTTTAGAAAGTATCCCTCAAACGAAATGGGCACTGCATATCTCCGAGTATGGTATGGGATTCCAGTCAGTCCCATCGGAGTTGAAATATACAAACGTCACTGGAACAAAACCAAAGAACGCGCGAAACGGTAGACATGATCGGAGGACCAAACGTCTTCTGTCGTACGGGACGGGTTCATCGTTGTAGCTGCCCCACAAAACAACGGCGAGTTTAAAAATTACGACGCTTTGTCGTGCCGAGAGACGAGACAAAAACTATTGGAGCAGCACTGAACGAAACGGCAGTTCATACTGTCAACCCTGTCATACTGTCAATCATATTCGAATCAGGACCTGATTGGGAACTGTCACTACAAAAAAAGCACATTCATTTTGCTTAAACTTGAACAGAAAAAGGCAAATTCTTTGCTATCTCATTTACATAAACATATATAATGGCTCTAACGCTGATCCTTGTGGCACTTCTCACTAAGCTGCCAACGGGCAGAGCAAGCATTATTGAAAAGAACATAAAGCACTGAACCACCTAAGTTGGAGCGTGTTCTTAATCTCAATCCTTGATTCAATCCCAGAAATGTATACCTAGTGTTTTAAGCGATTTATCATTAAAGTTTTATGACGGACACGTCAAATGCTTTTGAAAAACCCATGGATATTAGGTAGACCTAAAAACGTTCGTTTGTAAAAGATGCAAACTCGTTTTAACACTCGCGTAGCTGTGTGACCTGCCTAAACCCATTCTGATGCTCAATCAATGGGAAGCTTTCTTCGAAGCATTGCTTTATACGTTTTGAGATAATGTGTTCTAAAAGTTTGCAACCTGTTTCTCTTAAAAATATAAGGCAAGGCGATAATTTTGAGGCATCGTCTTGTTTGCGGGCTTAGGAACAGGCCCGATTTTTCCACTAACCAATCTGTCGGTATCTTGCTCTGTCGGAGCAAAGCCTCAGAAAAAAGGTACGTATAGAGACAACCTCTCTGCATATCTTCTTAGGAATGCTTTCAAGATAAAATCTGGTCCAGACGCTTTTTTATCTCTAGTATTCAAAAGAAAAATTTTAAATACTACTATCCGATGAAACTAGTTCCGGTGTATGCGATCCCTCAAAGACATTAGCTGAGCCCATCAGCGTGTCATGTGACACAGTAACCATAGGCTTAGAGTGTTTGTTAAGTTTGTCTACAGTTTTAAAGCGACCAGGAATAACTTCATCATTAACTACTGGTTGTGAATCCACTTCCTTCGAGGAAGTAAAAGCAAAAACAATCCCTTCACAAAACGTAAGAGCACATTACCAAAGTAACCTTTTCTGGCTTGAGTTGACAAATTCTTCGTGTCGTCCTACGTTTGCTATCTCTGTGAGGTTTCTGTCTGCTTTTTCTTCGATGTTTTATCTTTCGATTTAATCGAAGTTGTTCTCGTTATCCAAGGATGAGTCATTTGTACCCTCACTGTTCTTGAAGGAGCAAAACTATCTATATAGGAATATTCCTAAATTTTCCTCATAGCTCATCAACATCAGATAGTTCGCTAAAGTGGTGAAAGTGCTCTTCTATATAGTCAAGGACATACTCATCATCCTCGTTTATAAAGTCCCGCACTATGTTTTCGGGGCGATAATTTCGGAACGCCCGTTTCAAAATTGCCGAAGTGAACGACAACATTATATGATTCGACACGTCGTCTGTGCGAGGTTTGATAAAAAACTCCCGAGGCTGATTTTCGTAAAAAGAGAGGGCAGCACAGCGATGCGCACGCAGCAGTCGAAGGAAGGGACATTCAAAGGCCGTCGCTCTGTAAAGATTTGGAGCTGCTCCACACGAGTTTGTTTCACCACGTGCAGGGCACAATGGCGATTTCACCATAGACTGCAAACCTGAGCGAGAGGGAACACCAATTTTGCGTCAAACTCGGCAAATATAAAACAGAAACCTTTCAAATGATTCTGCAGGCTTGTGTCAAAACGTAGTGAATTTGGTGAAGTGTTTTAAGTGGCACTCGCGCTCAGGAACGGCAGAACTTCGCTGGAAGACGAAGAGCGGTAGCGTGACCTTATCCGACCTCTCCTTGACTTCAGTGACGTCCTGCCATTCTTGAGGAGCGAGTGCACCTCGCACACTTCACTGCTTCTTGACATAAGGCTTCTAAATCATGTAAGGGGTCTCAGTTTTAGGCTTGCCAAGTTTGACGTAAAATTGATGTTCGCTCTCGCTTTGGTTTAAGTCTATTGAGAGATCGCCGCTATGCTAATGCATGTGGTAAGACAAACTCGTGTAGCGCAGCTCCAAATATTCACAGAGCGACACCCTTTGGCATAATGACGCAAGAAGGTCCCCGCCTTTGACTGCTGCGCGCGCAGCACTGTGCTGCCCTTAATTTTACGCAACAAAATCAGCCTCGGAAGTTTTTGATCACACCTCGTAATATTCATCTAGTCTTCTTCAACCGCAATGCTAACAAAAAGCAAGGATAATATGACTTGACCTATGTGTACTTTTTTTTATTTGCCACGTTCACTAACTGCTTCAGTTTGAAACATAGAGCAATATTTAAATATGATAGTGAATCTTGTATACGTTCTTGTGCAGTAAAATGTACTAACCCTTCCTGCCACGACTTCCAGAAAGTGGTTATCAGTATTTATAAATAAATAAATGTTGTTAGAAGTTCAAAAACTAAATTATTCTATAAACAAAAAGTCCACAAAGAAACTGGTGTAAATTGGACACAATTACGAAAACACCCAAGACTAGGGTGAAATAAGATGGACAGGACAAACAGGATTTATGTTTGTTTGTTTTCTTTTATGTTTCACCTTTAGATGCAATTGAAGTTTTCTTCATTACTCGATGATGAGTTCATTGCGCCTTCACTGTTTCTGAACGAATAAAATGTTATACACAGTGGGACAACGATATTCTTAAAATTTTCTCATAGCTCCTTCACAGCAGAGGGTTGACTAAAGCAATCAAAATGCTCCTCTAGATAGTGAGACGCAGACACATCAATCAGACTTCGTGTTCGTCCTGTCACCCTTCTTTTTACCCTACTCTCGGATTTCCTTCTTTTGTTTTCGTAATTACGTATTTTAAATTTCTGTCGTCGCTATTCCCTGGCTAACTTAGGCAACATAGGGTCCACCATACAGGAATTAGGGGGTGAAAAAAGCGCTGAATGCTGCGCGCCCGAGGACAACTTAGAGCGTGGCACGCCTTCTCTCCAACCACGTGACCCTTTGTTGAGCCGATGCTGTCCGATCGGCTGGGGATGACTCGCCATCGCTCCCGCTGCAGAGGCTGATCCCAATCCCGGGAGGGACTTCCGTCTCTCTCTTGCCCCTTTGTGTCAATATTTCACTCTCGTCGTGGCTTCGATTTTCCAAAGAATAACGCGCAGCGGAACTTAGTTGTCTGTATTCTGAAGAACAACTATGGCATCTTTTGATGACAGAGGAAATATCTCTAATGGAAATGCGCCACCTAAGGCAAATATTTCAAGATTTAACTCGCAATTTGAAGTAATTACTTCGAAAATTATAGCTTTACACTCGTAACCTAACGTCCTCCGCGGTCTATAATGTTACTCGGAAGGAGTCATTTCACTACGGAAAGTATTTCTTGTTTGTTTATTAATTTCAGTCGAAACACCACGCGCTTCTTAATGTAGTCCTCCGTAAAGCTTTGCACAGGCTGTCACATTCTTCCTTTTTTGCTCTCCTCAGACGATTCCGCCTTAGGGAACGTTTAGCATAACGCGTAAAGATTCCCCATAAGAACATTAAGCACATAATCACTCGATTACTAGTCAACTAGCATAAAACTACACCCTTACAGGTCAAATCATCGGGTTAAAGATAACTAATGGCCCCATTATTGTCCTCATTACGTTTATAACTTCCGTGCTAAACAACCTTGGCCGATATGAATATTTATCGTGCGAATCAAGGCGCAGGTGCAACGTATGTACATCACCTCGTGTGTGGAAATCGACTGGTGCACCCCTGTCAGCGTTAGCAGCACCACGTATGCGTAATCTCTGTGGGCAAGAAGCAAGGGCCTCTCATCCTTGCCGCTGTGAGCAAGGCTGTGGGGAGTGGGCAAGAAGGGCAGCGTCCCCACCAAAAAACAAAAAAAAAAACATTTGAATGTGATGCTGTCGGCGTCCATGTAAATCGTCGTACTTTCTTCTTCTTTTTTTTTTTTTTGCTGCATCGGTTTTTTTTTTTTTTTTTGTTACCTTGCTGGCAATGTCCGACACTTGTAGTGGTCTAGGTGAAACGAAAAAGGCTCGATTCATTGCGCAAATTCACGTGTATGCATTGTGAACGTACGGCGATTTGTGCTGCATATGGACGCCGCAAAATGGGACTCTAAGGTCTGATTCACAAATGCGATTAGGATTGAGATTTTCAGTTGAAGAATTGCTCGTGCGGCTAAAGAAGCGGAAGCCGAAGTGCTCTACGTCACAAATAAAAATCTCGAAAAACAAAACCGGATCATGTCCATCTGGTACAAGTCGGCGACTTGCCACCGCTTACTAGGATTAACATCACCTTGTGTCCATTATTTAAGTCGAGCCGATTTACACCTGACACCCTTCAAGCTTACCTGTCTTTGGAGGCCTACAATTAGTTTTTATCGCGATTACCACGTCAACGGCACCCGTCGACGTGGTCTACAGGCTGTTGTTACTTGAACGCGAAGACGCTCTGATGAGGTCCTGGTAGTCGGGCGACTTGATTGCGCTTCCAAGATCACGTTAAAGCAATACCAAAAAAAACTTTTGCGACAAGTTTCCGCGAATGCAGCCTTAGCAAAGTGCTTCTGGCACAGGCGATCGTGGTCCGACGGCCTCTACTTCTCTTTTCACTCCGCCTTTCCACGTTTTCGGACGAATCGGGCAGGCAGGAAACATGTGAAACTGATCTTGACACCTTTTCCCAGATATTTTGTAGTCCCTCCATTCTACAGACGTCCACGGCATATTGGTGAGAAGGCAGGTTTCTTCTGGTTTCTACCAGAATAGCATGGCAATATCAGGCTCACCTGGCGTTTTTTGCCCGCACCCAATCTCTATTGGATGCCCGAAGTGTCGCCACCGCGGTTCGACGTAGACATATACTGGCCTACGCAGATGGCGTTGCTGTGATTTGTTTGTTCAAGCAAGAACTGAAGTTGGGTGTTGGGCGCGTAATTATGACATCTGCGACATATGCGAGGTAGGAATAAAGACGCCGAAATTGATTGAATCTTGAAAAGGCCCACAGACGACAAAGCCAGTGGGTTAGATACGGATGAAGCGAACGTGCTCAGTCTCGCGCTATTTTGGGGTTGATATGGAGACAGCGTCGTTTTGAGTACCGGTTGTGACGGCGTCCACCCAAGCAAAGTAAAAGCTAAAATTGATCCATCATGCCTACATCGCTCTGCCTGTGAACATTCTCTACTTGTTTCTCGCTGTTTTAGTTTTAATTTTTGATTATGGGGGAGAGGGGGCGGGGGAGAGCGTGCTGTATTTTATGAGTATGCGTATACGGCAAGGAAGTTATCACTTGATTTGAAATAGGCGTTTTGTTCGCAATTCTGTCATTTTTGTTCTAGCGCATGGTACGCGGCAGACAGTCCTTGCCCGCCAAGCGAATACTCATAAGTTCCGAACATTTTACGCCACCTTTGTTTGGCAATTATTATTTAAACGAATAGGCAGAACCAATTATTTTTTCAGTATTTGCAAAGTTGGGGATTGCTGGGGATCGTCAACTTAAAACTGAAGATTTAATTTTAAGTTTATGTTTTCTGCAATTAAATCAATCTGATTACAACAAAATCCACCAAAACTCTAGGGGCTATCTGGTGAGCACGAATGAATACTTTATGAGAACACTCATTATATTTTGGATGGGAGTGTAGACGCGATGAATTTATTCCATCTCTGCTTTTCCTTGGGATATACCCAATCCGGCTGAAAAAAAAAAGAAATAACGTTTTTCTATTTTGCAGTTTATCTGGTGATTTTGCCCCCTCAAATCACTCCCCGAGAGGTTGCCTGAAAGAACGACATATTCAGATAGTTACGTAGCTACCTCGTAAAAGCATGCATGAAATAACTTCTCTTTAAATTTCTATATCATAATCATGTCTGTTAAACAAGACTTGAAAAGAAAGGGTTATTTTTGGCGTGATTTTATTGCACTTGATACTAAAGTGCAATTAAAAATCATGAGCCATTCCACTCTGCGAAGGTGGATGACCAGCGAAGCTGTTAAGCACGCGACACAGACCCGCCCCCAGGAGCCGGAGGAAACTAGACACGCGAAACTGAACCGCCACCCCGAGAGAGCGGAAGGATAGGAAACTAGGCACGCAAGTGCTTGGAACGACGGCAAAGGGAGGGGTGCGAGTGTAGACATGGCCGACGCGGGTCGCACAGCGGCAAATCTTTGAGAAACCTTTATTATCTACCTGAAAGTTTACTTATCTTAAAAATGCCTATTAATAACTAATCTACTGAATAGCCCTATTGCTAAATTACCCAAGCATCAAGGCGAATGCAGAGAATGGTGTTCTATGCGCGTGCAGCGTCGGCGTCTGCAGTAGTAACTGTTTTAAAGCAAAAGCCTAAAACAAATGGCATCTATACTTCGTCTCACCTTAGTATGGACTATTGTTAGCCGCGCGTGCTAAAAGCGCGAGCTAGTCGCTTTGAATGAAGCCGCGGCGGCTGCACGAGCGCTCGAGCAGCAAGTGCTCTTCAAGGCAGTCAAGGCTGGCCGCTCGCGCTAGCACAGCCTTCGCGGTTAGTCCATGTTAGGGTGAGACGAACTATAGCACGCGCGTTCGTCAACACTTTATTTTTGTTATTTACTTTAAATCTTTTATAGGGGGAGAGCGTGCGCGTGCGGCACATGCGGCTGCGCGAGCGTAGAGTTTTTATACTCCGTTTCACCTTATGTTGTACCGCAGACAAGGCTAGAAGCTCGAGCTCATTCCGTTGGGAGCTACTCTTAACGCACGAGAGCTTGTGCCGCCGAGATGTGCCCAGAGCAAGGAGCTCGCGCTTGTAGCCTTTCCTGCGGTACATCATAAGGTGAAACAGAGTATAGTCACTGCACACGAAAAATCCATGGAACCCTAGCCCTAAACAGCATCGCTGTAATACGTAGTTTTAACGCAAACAGAAACCTACTGTTCTAGTGATGAAGAGACAGCGCTGTAAGTACCGTATTTCAAGTTTACTTAATAGCGTAAGACTGCCGTGGTGCCACAATTACTGAAAGATTAAATGCACTTATAATTAGGACGCTTTAATGCTTTAAGGTTGGTGGTAATCTTTTTAGTACTTATTGCAGCGGCTTACAAGAAAATAAAAAAAAAACTAAAAATGAACGATTGCAATAATTAAACCAAAAGCTCGAGCAGAGATACGTTTCGTCAAGTGCTTCGGGACAGAGAGGGAAAAAGATTATCGCGCAAAAAATAATAGCTGCCGTCCTGCTTTCAGGTACAGTCGATTTCAAGGAACTCAACCCGAAGCTAAGTATAGGCTGAGCTCGGAGTTCCAGAATCGAGTTTCATATGAGGATGGTGAAGGTGTAAATGTGTTGTGTGTATGTTTAGGCATCTGGGAGTTAATCAGCCCATATGGGCGTGTGGTGTCTCCGCTGTGGATGAGGAATTTATTCAGTGCAATACGACGGCTTGCCTGGGTCCCTTAACGTGCGTCACGCAGTCGTGATACACGACCGCACGCCGGTACGGTTCTCATCCAGATCGAAATGAGCGGAATGTGAGGATTGAACTCAGAACTCCTGAGCTCTGCGGCGCGAGCTTTCGCTCCATGTGATCCGAGCTCCAGTGCGTTAACAAACTCAATCACCGACCCCCCTTGTTATGAAAAACGCTAATTCCCTGGAGATTACTCAACGTGACGCGACAGCGAAGCTCGGGTATCACGCGCACAGAAAAATCAGCTTCTGGCATGTAGTGGAAACAGTCACGCACTCAATCGCGCTTAGTTGAAGAGAAGCACCACGGAACGAGTGTTTGCACACTACTGTATATTCATCGCGCATCACTGAAAAATAATAATTTATACAGCCGGAAGTTAGTCAGCCTCAATGGGCGTCTGGTGTCTCAGCTGTAGATGGGAAATTTAGCCAGTGCAGTACAACCGCTAACCTGGGGTATTTAACGTGCATCACGCAGTAGGGATACACGACCGCACGCAGGATTATCACGAGCTCGTCGAGATATTCATTTGTTGCGACATGACTGCTTCAAGAAGCTGAAATGCTCAAAACCTGCCCATGTTGTTTTAAGAAGCGATCAACCTCGCATACAAATTCTCAATATAAATAATGTCATACATCCGGATGCTCCGTACCATTAGGCGCAAAAATCGGCGAATACACATAGCAAACTCATCTTCTATAAACAGTTGTTCCTGGTCGTTTTAACCCTGTGGAGCTTGAAGATTTTTGCATGAAAATTCGCATGGCTGAGATATTCCGCCAAATGCAACGAAGGTGCGATAGCAGTTAGAGGGGTATTTAGCAAGCAACACCTTCGAAAGCTTCTGCGCCTATTGATTATTGTACCAATACGCAGTTTCTACATTGCTACTACACAACCCCTGTTCACTCGCAGCGGAAGGGGGAGGAGATGGGAGGGGAGTGTTGGCGCACCACTAACCCCCCCCCCCCCCCCCCGCCCCCCAAACTCCATGCGGCGCAACGCCATTGGTCCCGCGAGCTACGTCGTCCACCAACAACTGAGCTCTACTGATATCACTCTGTCTCATCATATTTCAGAAATTTGGACGTCACGTATATTTAAACCCACTTTCACCCCCTCCCCGCCCCCAGAACTTCCTACGCAAAGTGAACTAACCTGTTGGTCTTCTCGGGGTGTTCTACTGCTAGAACATCTGTGCAGCCTTTGTCCGCAGCTCAGAGCAGTCTAAGGATCTGGTGCTCAACGCGAACGAGAAAGCCAGCGAAACGTTGCTCACCATAAATAGTAGCGCTTATCATGCGCTTTTCTTTGATTTTTAGGACATAAGAACTTTACTATTAAAGAGGAAAGGAATGTGATAATGATGCCAGTAAAGCCGTTCCTTCGTGACACGAGAAATAAATAAATGGCTGCCATTCTCGGCCCGTACACGCACTGGAAGACGCTCTATGTTCCACACTCGGGCATCTTCGGGTAACAAAACTCGCAAAACTCGTCTTGGAACGTGAATACGAATAGATGACGTGAGATCAGGGCAATGAGTTCCTAATCATCATCACCGTAGCGTGAATGGAAATATGCTCTATATAGGCTCTACGATTACACAAGAGAACCTGTACAATGTCTGCGTTTATTTCTTCGCGCAGTATCATTGGGAAAGCGGGAAATGGTGCGGTATTGTTCAGTGCCTCAGTGCAACACGTATTTTCCTCAAGATCGAATTCTGTTCCTACAGCGGGGTTCATATGAAAGAAACATCCACTTGTGTGGATATCTCAATGCCGTTTGCTGTGAACGCACGTCGAGAAACATACACGAAAGCACCTTTCCGCTAAGCTGCACTATTTACGTAGTCCAGCATTCTTGTTTGTTTTGGAAAGGTTGCATCGTTTCACGAGCGTGGAAATGCAACGAAGTGACAAATGTCAAGCCTCCTCATTGGCTTTATTTTCAAAAACTACACACGCATAAGTACCACAAAACTAAAAAAACGAACTTGGTCTTTCCCTTCTCGCGGAGAGAAGGAAAACATCCAGGCTTGCATGCCTACTCCAGAGAGATTCGTATTGTTCGGCTAAATTCTACATATCGTTATGCACTGACCATTTTCAAAAACTTCACTTAATCGAACCAAGGACAAACCTATAAATGTTCACCGCTTTAGTTATTTATTTCTGAAGGAAATTTTCTACCTGATAATGTTGTCAGCAAGCATTCAGGAATCATCCAGTTTCATAGCAACACTTGCTAGTTTCCTAAACACAAACAACTTTTTTGTGTCTTCTTTTGTTTTGTTGATATACATTTATTGCATTGCATTGGCCTCCACTTATGTAAATCCTTACGGACGCTTTAATTATTAAATTAAATAAATATTTTGATGCGCACATAATGATATCATTTGTAGAATCGCCAGTTCTACAGATTTTGTATTCTCGCTCGTAGCTTCCGCGGAAATATATATATATATATATAACATTAGGTTACAATTATAGGGTGATTTAATGAGGAATGATTAGATACAAGATGATAGTAGTGCTGACATTCGTCCGGGAACAGTCCGAGCTCTCTGAATGCTTGTCGAGCGCGCGCCCCTCCGCGGTACCACTTCTTCGTAACAATATTCCCCCGTCGGTGCAGGCACCGGTCATCTGGTGCGTTTGAGAGGCTTACGGATCGCGACGATAGTAGGGCTTCATACGGCATATGTGAACCGGGTCACAAGATCTTGAACGATGATCAAGGGGCGGGGTAAAAGGCACAACTTCGTAGTTGTTGAAAGAAAGTTGACGGACGACACGGAACGGGCCGACGAATTGCTTGAGAAGGTTTTGAGACTTGCCGGGTGCGCGGAAGGGGATCCGCAAGAGAACTTCGTCGGCGATGTCGTAGGTGGTCGGCAGAAGGCAAGCATCGTAACGTAGCTTCTGGTGCTGCTGCGATTCTTGGGTGTCTATACGGGCGAGTTGGCGAGCGTCCTCTGCTCCGGATGTGATCTCTGCTGCGGACGGCTGAACCAAGGTGTCAGGTGTGTAGGGCAAAATGGTGTCAAGAGGTGCCAAGGTTTTGAGGGCATAGAAGAGGTAGTACAGAAAGTAGCCGGTTGTAGACTGCCGTGCCGTATTATAGGCATACGTTACGTAGGGAAGAAGAGATGGTCGGCAACATACATTGAAACTATATATGTCAGGAAGTGTGTGGTTCAAGAGCTCGGTCAGTTCATTTGTTTGGGGATAGTAGGCGCTTGTGACTTTGTGGACCATGGAAGGAAGCCGCAAGACATCTTCGAGGACTTGAGAGAGAAAAATTTGCAACTTCATTGGCAATGGCGGCGGGTACAAAAGTTGTCTCAGCATAGCGTGCCAAATGATCAATAGCTACAATTATCCAATTGTTCCCGCTTGTCGACAGAGGAAAAGGACCGAGAAAGTCGATTCCTATTCGCTGGAATGGTTGGTATGGTTGTGGGATCGGTTGTAGTCTACTAGAAAGCCTGGTGGTAGGTCTTTTCTTCGTCTGGCAGTAGTGACACGCTCGAACATATTTGTTGATGGTGCGAGTCATGCCCATCCAGAAGTAACGACTCCGTATGCGGAAGTATGTTTTGGCAAATCCGAGATGTCCGACTGTTGCGTCGTCATGGTGAGCTCGAAGGACATCTCTTTGTAGTTGTCAGGGGATAACCAAAAGCCAAGCGCGTCCGTGGACGTCATAGTTCCGCCTATAGAGGACTCCATTCTTGAGTTGGAATAGACGGGCACGGCGTAGAGTTTGCGCAGGAGGGTTCTGATATAAGCCCAGTAAGTGGTGAATGATCGGGTGTAAGAAAGGGTCAGACTGTTGTGCGGCAGCAATGTCGATGGAGTCTAAGACGGCCGTTGTTGTGTCGGGGTCGGCGGAATGGGGACGTTGCGACGCAGGGGGAAGTCGGCATCTTGGAAGACTGTCCGCGTCGAGGTGTCGCTTGCCAGATTTGTAGTGCACTGTAAATGTGTAGTCTTGCAACTTCAAGGACCAACGTCCAAGACGTCCGGAAGGGTCTTTTAAGGTTGCTAACCAACATAATGCATGGTGATCAGTGATGATAGTGAAGTGTTTACCCTTGAGATAAGGACGGAATATTTAAATTGCCCAAATAACGGCCAGACACTCGCGTTCTGTTATACTGTAATTTCGCTCACATTTTGTAAGCGTATGACTTGCATAGGCAATCACACGCTGGACACCGGAGACGTTCGGGGCCAGCACAGCGCTGATGCCGTGGCCGCTTGCATCTGTGCGGATCTCCGTGTCGGCACCGGGGACGAAATGATCAAGAATTGGAACGGTCGTCAAGGCAGTCATGAGGGCTTGGTAGGCATCGTTTTGTTCGCGACTCCATTGGAAAGTCGCATTGTTATGGAGAAGTGAGTTCAGGGGTTCAGCGACGGGGGAAAAGCCGGGTATGAATTTCCGCAAGTAGGTGCAAAGACCGAGGAAGGCGAGCACGTCTTTCAAATGTTTGGGCACTGGAAATTCGGAAACGGCTTGTACCTTGGATGGGTCAGGGCGAATTCCGTCAGCGCTGTCGATGTGACCCAAAACCTTAATTTGGCGAGCTCCAAAGACACATCTTTTTTTAATTGAGCTGTAGGTGAGCTGATCGAAAGCACTCGAGCACGTGCTTTAGCCTGTTCAAGTGTTAAGAGAATTAACTGGAAAAAGCAATGATATCGTCTAGATAGCATAGGCATATGTTCCAGGACGAGTCCACGCAGCACTGTGTTCATCATTCGTTCAAATGTGGCTGGGGAATTACACAAACCAAAGGGCATGACGGTAAACTGATAGAGGCCAGTGAATGTAATGAAGGCAGTTTTAGGTTTGTCAATATCCGCAACGGGTATCTGCCAATTCGCAACTTTCACGACCTATAGGGGGCGCGCTGGCGCCTACCAAAATGGCTGTCATCTGGATGATCGTCGTAGATCAGCAGTACGATGCTGGGTCTGCGACGCGTAAGTAATTCTAGTTTTGCTTTATACGAGCAGTATTATAGCCTTACTTTATTCTTTCCTGCAGTGCCAGGAAGGTGTAGACAAGCACCTTTATTGTGAAGCCGATCATCCAGGAGCTAGGGAGCGCGATTCTCACACCGCGGTACCACCATCGCTGAAAGTTGCGACAGTGCGAAGGTCCATTGAAGAGAAGAAGGACGATCCTTGAAGAGCGTCGAGAGTGTCGTCTATTCTGGGTAAGAGGGTAGACGTTCTTGAAGGTAGTTTTATTTCAGCGATGGTAATCTACGCAAAAGCGCCAGGTTCCATTTTTTTTCTTTACGAGGACTGCAAGTGACGACCAGGGGCTTGATGAGGGTTCAATTATTTTCTTGCTAAGCATATCAGTGACATGTTCGTGGATGGCCTTGCGCTCGGCCGATAAAACTTGATATGGACGACTTCGAACAGGAGAGGCTTCGCCCGTTTTAATGTGATGGGAGACCTCCGACGTCTGCCATCTTCGAATATCGGAAGGTCGAAATCGAAGAGGTCTACATGTGAAAGAAGAAGCTGGGTTATAGCCTCTTTTTGGCCGTCAGATAAGCGGGTGTCTACCATCTTCGCAACGTGCATGTTGGTGTCCGGAGGGGCTGACAAGGTCTGAATGCTAATGCTGTCAGAAAGGGGTACGAAGTTGTCGTACATATGAGTAGTGAGTGTAGCCAAGGGGGCACCACGGGGAACAATTTGTGGTTCAACTGAGGTGTTGGTGATGAAGAGAGAAACCTGTCCTTGAAGTGTGTCGGCGATGCAGTATGGAATGATGACAGGCTTCTTTGTGACGAGGCTGGCGATGGGCTCGATAAGACCGGAGGTGCATGGAAGAGGACGGTTCGGCACGAGTGTGATATGGGCAGCTGAGAGATGAGGTAAGATGTAATCATCACTGGCGTAAAGAAAAATGGGGTAAAGTTCACAGGTGGCGTCATTAGTCGGCGAAGAGTTCCAGCGCAATTCCCGGCTGGCGCAGTCAATGGTCGCGTCAGTGGCCGAAAGAAAAACCCGTCCCAATATAACGTCGACAACACAATTTTCGAGTACAGTGAACATAATTATGTGTGAATTGCCACCGATCTGAACCGGCATAGTGCAGTGACCGAGAGGTTTGTACGAGGTCACTGTTCAGGAGATGGTGGAGTGAGCACTTTGTGTAAACGACGGCGGATTTGATTAGAAATGCAGTATTTTGCTGCACCTGTGTCTATTAAAGCTGCGACTTTTTCTCTTCCAATTTTGACGGCGATAGTGGTAGGACCAACAAAAGGAGGATTTGGGCTGTTCACGGCGATGCAGCCTGACCTCCAGTGTCACGACAGGCTGCGTTGTTGAGTTTGACGGCGGAGATGCGGCAGTGGCGTCAATAAACGGCGAAACAGAGCGGCGTCGAGGGTAGGGGGATGGGGACCGGCCACGCTGAGAACGAGGAAAAGGGGGAGGACTCCAGTTGCGGCGGTCATTGGTGGTGCGACTGGGGTTGTGGTCGTTGAACTGAGGGGTAGAAGCGGGGTTGCGATTGTATGTCTCGGACTCAATACGGCGGCGGCAGTAGCGAATAATGTGGCCAGGTGAGTGGCAGTAGAAGCATACCGGACGGTTATCTTGGGCGCGATATGCCTGAGTTCTTCGGGGTGGTCCGTAACGTCGAGGTGGTGCGGAAACGTTATTCAAATGCTGCCCGGGGCAGAGGTGTGGGGATGCGCGCTGCAAGGCGCAGATGGGTGGCGAGAAAGCAGGCGGCGGGACGTGAGGGCAAGGAACCGGAGCGAACGGGCAAACCGCAGCCCGAAGTTCACCCTTGATGACTTGCTGAACACTAGAAGTCTCGGTTTGTGGGCGTGAAATGTCGGCGGAGGGGCGAAAGGAAGCCACAAATCCGCGTAATTCTTCGCGAATGATTCTTCGTATAAGAGTAGAAAGCTCGCCGACGGTAGATGGGGCGGACACTTCCGGGAGGTGTTCAAACGAAGTGTTGAAGATCCGGCCGCTTTGGAGGTCTTCGTACTTCTTACATTCCGTTATAAGCTGGTAGACGGTCGGAGGCGATTTTGGCGCGACGACAGAAAACAGTTGATGGTACAACCCCTTGAAGAGGTGCCTGAGTTTCTCGTCCTCCAACATAGCTGCATTGATGCGGCCGCAGAGGCGGAGTACGTCTTCGATATAAGAGGTCGAAGATTCAGAGGCGGCTTGGTACCGCTTGGAAAGCTTGTCCTTGGCTTGCTGTCTGCGGCGTTCATGTGTGTCAAAGACGTCCGCAAAGGCGGCATTGAACGCGTCCCATGAATTCATTTCGGTTTCATGGTTATCGAACCATTGTAGTGCTGTGCCTTTAAAGGGACCATGAAGGCAATTTAATTTTTTTTTAAAAGAAGGTGTTTTCGGAAGCATTGGGGTCCTGGCATGCCACACAATTTTTTCTATAACTTTGTGACTCTTATTTCTGTACCTGAAAATAAATCTGCGAAACCGAAACAAACATTCAGATTTCTTCCCTTTTTCGCCTCTGGAAAGAGAAGTGACGTCAAGGAGCACTGTCGGCATCGGTAGGATTTAGTGCACACTCAGTGTGGTTCCCGTGGTTCGCTATAGTGCACGGCGGTCTGTGAAGAAAACCTGGAAGAAATGGGCGGCAACGCCGCGCTCGCAAACGAGTTTGAGCTCCCGTTCAGCGACCTCACGCCGACTGAACGGGAGATGGTGGTAAGGACGCAGAACTCTGGATTGGCGCTTTACGAAGGCGCCATAGACCTACCACCAGCTCCTCGGTCGCCGCCTCAGAGCGACTCCGGCTTACGTGAAGGTGCTGCTCAAAGTCTTCTGGTCGGAAATGCAACAAACAAATCATGACACCGCTGTCCACAGCTCTACGCAAGACGACGGCGCGCAACCAAATGCTGCGCATTGCTGCATCGGTCGGCAGTTTATGCAAACTAACGTCGCCCGATCGACCACACGTCTTTAGCCGACCTTTCGCGCAACCTACTACTGCACATAAACGCGGCATGATTGGTGAGACACCAGTTCGCAAAGCGAACACGAGACGACGCACGAAACCAGAACCAAAAGTCCGCCGCCCCCGGCGCTCGTACCTTTTTCTTTTTTTTCCTCGGTTGCTCGATGATTGTTACGCGCCCGAGGTAGCCGTGCGGGATGCGTTCAACCAGTGACAAACGGAGGGATCGCTTCAGATTATGCGTTTATACACGGTATGAAACCTATTAATTCCCAACTACAACTTTAAAAGATTATCCAACGTTCAAATGAACTTTTTTCATCACATCTCACCACCGAAATCGAAACCAAGAGCGCGTCTATCGTTTGAACCAATCGCCAGACGAGGAGCCCGTTGTCGTCACGCTTCAACGGCGCACTTTAGTTCACCTTTCTGCCGCCTCCTCGGTGGGGTCTCAAGCATCGTTCCCGGCGCTATTATTACCGCGCCTGTTTGCTCGATTGGTGCGGCACCCAAACTTCTGTTCGGGCTAGAACTTGGTCAACAGTATCTGAGACGTGCCTGACATCCATTTCAATCGTCGAATAAAACTTCGAAACTGCCTTCATGGTCCCTTTAAGGAAAAACACGACATTGGCGAGCCTGATCATGTCGTCCCAACAATACTGTTGACTCACGCGGTCGTAATTCTTGAGCCAGTCATGCACGTCAGAATCAGGGGTAGCGGCGAATTCGGGAGGGTCACGTTGGCGATTCTCGCTGTGTGGACCGCTGTGTTGGCGTTCTCATCGGGCATGGTTGCAGAGCTGAAGCGGCCGCTGCGCAGCTCCAAGTCAGATGAGCGGAGTGGAGAGGTTGGGGATTTTTCCGCACCTCCACCACGTATTAGGTGACAATTATAGGGTCATTTATTGAGGAATGATTTGATACAAGAGGGATAGTAGTGGTGACATTCGTCCGGGAACAGTCCGAGCTCTCTGACCACTCACTGGAAGCGGATCCGCGTTCGCAGAGCGGTTGCGAACGCGGTTGTATAAAGATCCAGTACAATTTCACGCGCACTCGATGACACCAAGTGCGCGTGAAATTGTACTGGATATTTATACAACCGCGTTCGCAACCGCTTTGCGAACGCGGATCCGCTTCCAGTGAATGAGCGGTGAATTCTCGTCGAGCGCGCGCCTCTCCGCGGTACCACTTCTTCTTCCTAACAATATATACATATGTGTGCGCGTGTGTATGTGTGCGTGTGTTTGTGTATGTGTGTGTGTGTGTTGCGTATGTTGCGCATTGAGTAAAGTTATCATAGTGCCGAGGATTATCTAAAATTCTGCTGAAAGTTCAAGCTTGAGCTGGAGCCCGAAGTTCAGGTTCGCGTCTCTGAACTATCAAACAAATCAAAATATAACGAGGATTTTTGGAACCGCAATCATAGCAGATGGTCAGATCGATCCACCTAAACTACAGTGGCTAAGCCGGCGATGCAACGTCAGCGCCATGAGTGATCTGCCCTTCCTTCCGTTCTCGCAGAAAAACAATCCAGTCTACCTGCCTGGCGGTACCTGTTTCGCTAACACTGCAATCAAATTGGCTTAAATCACTTTGAAACGTCGTATCAAATATCAAGAATATAAATTGCCAGAATTGCTGACGATGATTGTTGCTCGCGGGCTATGTAAGCAGTCGGAATTATTAGGGAGCGCTAGTATACTGCAGACTTGGACGTAGTTCAACTACTCTACTCAAACTACTGTAGTTTAACTACTTTTCCGAGTAACTTGGTAACTTTCAATTACAACTTTATTTGGGTAATTAGTAGTTTAATTTAACTACATTTTTCAGGTAACTTCTACTCAAATTACTAACTACTTTCAATATCTAGGGCTCGTTTTGCTCATCACAAAAGTTTGAGGAAAAGAAATGAGTAAGATGCCTTCAGATGATGTGGCATTCCCGAACAAGGGGCCTCCTCACCTTCCGTTCCCACGCGCTTATACTCGCCAGCCGTAGAAACTGCGTCACAGGCGTCCTTGGGCCAAGGTGGGGACGAGCAGCCAAAACATAACACCGGCGCGCACGAACGCAGGCAGATATGCTCAACAAGCCTTGGTCGAATATTGACTTAATCCGGTAATGCACGAAGGGTCTGCGCCTCCAGCTGCGACCGTGAAAGACGGGGACACTCTCAGGGTTGTTGTTGTTTTCATGTTATGTGCCTTTAGTGAGTTCCGCCTCAAGTAATTTGGGGGCTTCTACAAGAGGCGCCACTGGAATGACCTCGCAGCTGGGCGCCTCTTCCCATGGTCGCTTCGCCGTCAGTGCACATGCTCCCTTGCAAAGCCGGACTCCCCCACACACAAACGCAGACATGGATAATTCGTTCATGGGAGCACGTTCCCGCTTCAAGCTGCAATTGTACGAGCGACGATGCTCGTTCACGAAATCCTTCGCGTCCTTCAGACCTTCCACGCGATGGAGACCTCTTTGTTGAAAACGATTTACTTGTCAGGCGTGTCAGGCGCGTCTGGCGCGTCAGAATACCGTAGTCGCCGGCGAGGATTGCGAGTCACCCTCGGGAGATCCTTTTGTTGGACCCGGCGTCAGCAGCGGTTTCATCTTCTGTTAAACCAAAACAATTTTTTTTTTCAGTATCGTAGCATTAGCACTGCAACAAGACGTGCAGTCGTCCGGATGATCTCATCGTCGTGGCGCGAGACTTGAACCCTTGACGGTCAGGTGCACTTGCTGAGCGTACTCTCCGAACGTCGTGGGGATAAAGAGGGGCCAGTCATAACAATTTCAACTTGCCTAAGAAAAAAGAAAACAGGAGGAGAGTTTGTTATAAAAGACCCTATAGCCGAGGCAAACCTCACATGTTTTGTCATGGACACCTAAGATGCCGACACACGCTTACCCGACTCTGCACAGACTGTTTCTCAAATTCAACGTTGCCTAGCGTTCCCAGCGCGTCGGTGGAACGTCTTTTGAGCTTGGCTGGGGACGTCTTTAGGAGGAAAAGGGGAAAATATTCCTATTAAGAACTTTGAAAGACAATTGCTTCTGCGAGCGAATAAACTATTTTGGTGAAAACGGAAGCCATAAAATGACTGCATTTATTTTAGGCTCGCTGGGTGTTTCACGGATCAAAACTGCTGTTCATTTTGCTACGGCAAAAATATAAAAAAGTAACTTCAAAAGTAACTTCAAAGTAACTCGCTACTTTTTTACAGTAGTTAGTAGTTTACTCAATTACTATTACAAATGCGTAATTTCTACTCAACTCCAATTACTTTTGGCGTCGCTACTCAGTAACTTAACTTAACTACCTTTTTTCAGTAATTTATACATGTCTGGTATACTGTTTCCCAGCGAAAGCCGTAAAACGATCTATAAGAGCTTCCTAATACTTCCGATCGTGGGAAAAATACAGAGTATCTCAGAGGCTGCAAACAACGCATTCACGGCGGCGATGACATCCTTATTCGACGAGGATTTCTCCGCACTGAATCAGATATTCAAGTTTGGGAAGAGGAAGAAGTCGCAAGGGGTGACGCCCCGAGATTAGGGTGGATGAGAAATTAGTTCGAAGCCACATTCATTCCATTTTGCTTTTGCGGTGATTCATCTGTGGGGCACATAGCGTTGTCTTGGCGAAAATGTAAGCGGACCCTGGTAGTTTTTTTTTTTTTTTTTTTTTTTTTCTCCAACGTTCAGTAAGTGGCGCCTCTTATTGTATTAATCTTCTCGGTGCAGAGGATAAGGATAATTCCTCTACTATTCTCTAAAACAGCGGCCAACACCGTTTCGCAGACAAAACAGTCCTCGAATTCTTCGCGTACTTTCACCAACTGTTTCCCACCGTTTCGACTGCTGCTTTAATTCAGGTGTGTGGTGGTGCATCCAAGTGTCGCCAAATTGTGCTCGCGCGAGTGTTTAGTCTAGCTTTACTTTACCTTTTTACCTTCTCTGGGGGGTTCGCTCGTCTCCACGGCATGGCTTATGATTTCTACCGAAGTCGGGAGGACCCAAATGGGAGCGAACGTGAATGCTGTAACGGTACACTTAGTTGGTAGAACACCGCGTTGGAGATGTTTTGTCTTGTTCATGTCTGCTTTTTGGGATCTCTGATTCGCAGGCGATTTTTCTCCGCGTATAAATTCTCTGCCTACGAATGTGCTTTGCATTGTTTATAGCTGCTCTTGTGAGCTTCCATCGGAATGTGTTCTGTCTTGTGTATGCGCTTGTTTTTGGGGTGTTCATATTTGCTTTAGGCTCCGAGACTTTTGATTGTCTCTAAGAAAGCCTTCTGTGATTGGTTGCCAAAGTGGCTCCAGAATGCTGCGAGACTCAATATAAGCAGCCGCTAAAGGTCCGCAGAGGACTTGGGGCCTGCATACCAATCTAGGAACATCGCACTGCCTCTGGAGACCATCCTGCACATCTGATCCCCTTCGGCTGTGGAGTCTTCCGCCCGCTGACTCGCAAACTTAGGACCCCTTATGGCTGCGCAGGAGTTCGGCTCGCCCGCCTTTGTGTGGATCCTTGTTTGTCGAGTTTGGCTGTGGTCGGGGCACCCGCTGAAGATGTGATCGAGGAGGATACCAAGAAAGTTTCCTGAGGTTAGAAGTATTCCCCCCAGATGTGTAATTTCTTAAGTGTGTATTCTAAGACTTAACTTTATGTGAGTTGAGAAATCAACCTTTATTTTGACTAGTCGAACGAAGAAGTGTAAAGACCCTAATTACTACGCGGCACAAGTTTCATCTACGGTCACGAATCGACGCAATGCGTCCCGTGGATGGCGATTAAACACCCCCAAACACCGCATTCAAATATCCTTTCGCGAGCGTTAGTCGTTCACATCAATAAGTTCGGCACAAACAGCGCACAAACATATGTACAGTTTTTTTGGTGCAGGACATTGTGCAATTGTTCCTCACTTTCACTTAATTTTTCTTTATAGACATAACACGGTTTGTTTCAACGATATCCATTGTGGGGATGAAGACCGTCGAGGTGACGAAGACCGTCGTGGGGACGAAGACCGTCGTGGGGACGAAGACCGTCGTGGGGACGAAGACCGTCGTGAAGACGAAGACCGTCGTGAAGACGAAGCTCTCTCTTCTTCGGTGCACGTTGGCCATGTTTAGAGATATTTATACAGAAGTCTTCGAGGATGGTGCACAGTCACCATTAACGTAATCCAACTCGCCTTTGATTTGTACGGCCGCCCACTTTTTTAACATTAAAAGTTTTAATGGCTGAACACAACTGGATTTTTTTTTTTCATTTTATGGTAGTTGAGGTACTCGCTTTAAACGTCTGTCGAACGTGGACAACGGGTCGCTCCTGGCTGAAATTTGGCCTGAGCTAGTTTGAAGAGTGACATTTGCCAGCAGTGAATTCACCAGACTAATTGTGATGTCATTTAATGGAAATGTAACCAATCTCATGAAATGTCTCTCATGAATTCTATAATCGTTTCATCATCTCAGAATTCCAGGACCACGTTTTCTTCCCCATGAGAGGTGTAGGATGATAAGGAAGACGGCGTCGAACGTCATAAGCGACGCTCCACGCAAAAGACCATTTTCTTTTTTTTAACGGGACATTTATTTGACAAATAAAGATCCATTCCCACCCGCTGCCCGCTTCGATCTGGATGAGTATCGTACCGGCATGCTGTCACTATTCACTACTGCGTGATGCACGTTGAAACTCCCAGGCTGGCAGTTGTACAGCGCTGGCTAAATTTTTCATCTCCAGCGGAGACATTGGACGCCAACTGGGGCTAACTCTCGGCTGTTTAAACGAACAGAATTATTTCAGAGAAATAAGCCGGTGAACATACCCCCTTCATTTTTGTCGCGTCGCCGGATTACAGTAACGCTTCTCTTTCTGCGCACCCATGGACCCTGTCAAGCCAACACGACACACGTTTCGGGAGACCGGGAGGTTTTGAACTCGACCCCGGGCACGAGCGGTGCACCCCGATTGGTTCCTTCGGGAGGACACGTGCGGACTCACCTGCTGCATCGCGCGTGATGTTCGACGCAGGCGTCCGGCAGGTCCTCCAGTCGGCGGGCCACAGCAGGTTGCAGAGGAGCGCTGGCCCCGCGGGCACCGAGGGGCTCATCAGGGCTTCGATGGAGAAAGGCCCGAGGACCCGCTTGGGTGCATCCATCGCTCGCATCACACGGCCGTGTCGGGGAGCCGCCGGCGACGCTCTGCGGGGCCCGCGCCCACAGGGGCGCCGCCTCCGAGAGAAGGCACCCCGCTGGGACCGCCTTCCTGCCGGCACCGCCTCCGTCCATGAGCGACCGAGCAACAGGGCATGCAGTCTCTCCTCTCGGCATCGGCCGAAGGAGCCGCCGGGGAGTTTTTGGGAGACTGGACTGCCTTCTCGTGTTCGCGAGGCGCGAACACCTTCTCATCGCGTGGTGCTGTTGACAGGCCAACAAATCTGCCTCTCCCGCTTCTTTTTTTTTTTGCGTTTTTTATTAGGGTGCGAGGCTGCGAGCTTTCTGATGTCTTCTGGTCCAACCGCGAAACTTGGAATTCAGGTGTCGCGTCGTTGTATACTTCACACGGGACACCGTCCGTGACGGACTTGGAGGCACCCTAGGATAGCCCGACGACTGCAACGGCCTTCGACTGAACCCCCTGGCGATGGAAGATGGGGGTGGCCCGTGGACGCAAGGTGCAGTGATAGATTGCTCTTTGACCTATGGGCTCCGCCATTCAACCGCCACAGTTGCTGTGACGACGAACGGATACCTCTTCTCAGGATTATACCTATATACTTGAAGCATAGATAATACTGCGGGCTTGAGCTCGAACCCGCGAAAGCGTATAGGTAGGACCCAGCTAGATGACGTGTCCGGAAGAATCGCCTCGTGGCCCATGAGAAACCGTGTACAGAATTTCAAAAACAATTTACGGGATTTTTTTCTCCGCAAAAATAAACCATACTCATCGCCGAACGCTCATTCTCTGCCCAAGTGTAGGGCTAACGGTCCGAACCAGATGCCAAAGTTTCAGCAGTAACCATTATCTAACTTATCTTGTTCAAAGGTTGTAAGTGTTTTTCTCACATTTTCAATGGGAAAATGGCGGCCGACAGAGCTCTATGGCGCCAACTACCGGAAACGGGCGAAAATGGGCCTAATTGTCTCATTACAATCCACACAAAATCAGATAAATTTTGAATAAAACAATAGTAAGCGCTGAAACTTGGGCATCTGCTTCGGACTGATAGTGCTACATCTGGGAGAGAATGAGTTTTCTGCGATGCGTCGTTTATCATTGCAATAAAAAAATCACGGTACATATTTATTTATTTTTAGGGGAGGAGGGGGGGGGGGGGGCGTTGTATATGTGGAAGCATGTGTCCAGACTTATGAAAGAGGCTTATCGATGCAACGGCATGAAATGAAAGGAGTGGCGTGAGTAATATACAAAGCAGTGCACGAAGAGAGTTCGTTCAACAAGAAGAGCAAGGGGCGCCGAGGCATCAGGTATAGCGCGGCGTGCGTCCTACCCTCGCTGTAGTCACTGCCAGGACAAAAACGGAAGGGCGTGTCTGTCGAGCTCCTTGCCTTCCGCCGTGCTTCGGCTGCGCGTGCACGCTAGAGGCTCATGAAACGCCGAAGCGCTGTCGAAGGCAGAAAAAGCTCGTGCTGGGGGCAGGACAGCTAAAGGCCGGTTCACACATACAGCGGAGCGCTCAGTTAGCATTTCAAAAATTGGGTTGTGTGTATGTTTATACAGCCTAGAACGTGGTCTGCCTCAACGGGCGACGAGTCTTCAGCAATTTGGCCAGTGCAGTACAGCGGCTAGCCTAGGGTCTTTAACGTGCACCACGCAGTTGTGACACACGACCGCATGCCGGTACGATGCTCATCCAGATCGAAACGGGCAGGGGTGGGGATTGAACCCAGGATCCCTGGGTTCTGCAGCGCGAGCTTTCGCTCCACGTGCTCCGAGCTCGTGTGCGCTCGCCCACTCGGCCACCGATCCCGCTTGTTAGCGCTTCATGAGCCCTGGAAACAGCGCTCATGCGGAACCGACGTGCGCGTGGCGTAGCGCTTGTCGGTCAAGGCCGATTCAGACACTTGCGTTTGAGTGCGTTTGACTGCGTTGCATCGAGGACCGAAAGCGAGTCACCGGCACATCTGTGCTTCGTATGAAGCGTGGACTCCAATTCAGAGAATCATCTTAGCACGCGATATAAGCAGCAGGGATGTCCTGGTTTTTCGCAGCCGCAACGCAGTCAAACGCAGTCAAACGCAACTGTCTGAACCTGGCTTCAGAGGCGCTTCAGTAGGCGCTCGGGGACCAGCAGAAATATTCTTCAGCCTCGCGGTAAAGTCCTCCTCGCCCTCTTTTTTAGGGGCGAAGCTCGCCTGTCCGTATGTTCGTCCGCCGTCGGGTGCTCTTGAGCTCCTGCTCGTGAGCTTCTTAGGGGCTAGCCATGTCCGTATGTCCGTCGGGTGCTCGTGCTCCTTCTCGTGAGCTCACGAGCAGGAGCTCACGAGCACCCGACGGCGGACGAACATACGGACATGGCTAGCCCCTAAGAAGCTTCGCCCCTAAAAAAGAGGGCGAGGAGGACTTTCCACCAGGCTGAAGAATATTTCTGGTCCCCCTTTAAAGGGGCCCTGCAATCATATTTAAGCGTCTACCTTTTTTGCGATTTCCATGTCTCTTGGGGTTCCGGCAAGCCAGTGGGCACGGATAGAGTAACTAAATATCAGTGCGTCATATTTTAACCGGACGACGCGGAAACCTCCTCCACCGACGAGGGCGACCCGCGGTACCGAAAGCACGCAAAATGTGACGTCTTTGGTCCTGGGCTTTCCTACTGGTCAGAGCCGCTAAAGGCTTCTTTTTAGTCGAAATACAAAATATAAGGGGCGCGAAACGTTTCAATTATTTATAAAAGTAGTTTTTTTCAGTATTTTAGATCAGAAAAGAAGCGAATGCAGTTTATAAAGTAGGAAAACAAGAAATGGCCCGTCGACATACCCGCCACCAAGCGGTGGAAAAGGCGGCGTATACTAGAAAAGAGTAGTGGGATCAGGTGCCGACACGGAAAGGTCCCGGATGTACGCGGCGGCGCTGCGGTCGTATAGATAGGAGGATCCGACCGGCTCCGAGCGTTCCGAAGGCCTTTGGCAAGAAGCTTTGTCCTTGCGGCTTGGCCGTTTCGCGGTATGGAAGCGCGAAGTGGCTCCCATTCTGAACTGATCTTTACCCCGTGTTTGCTGTCGTTTGTGGCCAATGAAGTGTCATGCCGAATTAGTGTTTAATCGCGCAGCAAATGTAATGAGAGCCGCTCTGGCTGCCCGCTGCATACAACCTAGCCCGAGCATGTTTTAGTGGCGCCTTCTCGCGCCGTCGACACGGAGTGCGGCAGCCGTGAGCGCTCGATGAGCTCACTATTCCTCCTCTTGTTTACGGCCACTCAAGCAACCAAAGACGTCATGAGGGAGGTTATTTTTTGCTTGTTTTTGTAATTTTAATTTGCCTATAACTTTTAAAATATAGCGAATTCCGAGAAAAGAAATGTTTCACTAAGTTACTGCGTCCAGTGCGCTCAGGTTCGGTGAAAATTAAAAACCAGTAAAAAAGTCCTTGCGGGCCCCTTTAAGGCCGGTTCACACATACAGCGGAGCGCTAAGTTAGCGCTCCAAGGAGCGCTCATGTGGAGCTTCCTAGCGCGTGATGTAGCGCTCGGTTAGCGCTTCAGTAGCGCTCTGTTAGCGCTTCAGTAGCGCTCTGTTAGCGCTTCAGAAGCGCTTTGTTAGCGCTCTGTTAGCACTACAGAAGCGCTTTGTTAAGCCCCAGTCCCACTAGAGCGACATACAGAAACAAAAGACAACGACAAGCCTCAAACCAGGGTCTTTCGCGATTTGAGAGGCTTTGTAGAATAAAGGAGGCTATGTTCAAACACGAGCATCATGCGCGCGAGGGTATCTGTGGCAGGCTTGCAATCGCTCGTGCTTACTTCACGAGCACCGAACGACTAAACGCCTGCCAAAGGTACCATCGCGAGCACGCTACATGGGTTTGAGGCTTGTCGCTGTCTTTTGTCTCTGTCTGTCGCTCTAGTGGGACGCGGGCATTAGCGCTCTCACTCTCCCTGTGCCGTGCTTTCAGCTGCGAAACAGCGCGTGCACAGCGATTCCTTTGTTGTTGTTTTTCCTTTGGCATTGAAAGAAGAGGAAGTAAAAGAGCCGCTCTCCAAGCAAAGGGTCGGGCAGGTGGTCCAGAGTCATGGACTCTGAGGGACTAATTGATTGGGTACGACCTCATCGATTTCTATTCGATATGCGTGACCACGATTTCGAAGACACGTAGCTAAAAATAATCGCCTTCGAAAAAGCTCTGTGTCTCTGTCCCTCAGCCTAGGAACAAGGTTCGCCGGGTACCCGTCGGTATCTCGGTGGCGAAAGATTTCGCGAACCCAGAAGGCTCTTCTGGGAGTTAAGCCGTCCACACACATATGCACTAATCGCGTATGTAAGAGCATTTGTCGCATTTCTATTTCAGCTTCCCACATGTCCGCCATGGTGCTGCTGATGCACACCCAACCACAGGAACCGGAACCGCAGTGCACGCGCTAATCCGCAGCACCGCGGTACAAGAAGCGCTACTGAAGCGCTAACACGGCGCTACAGAAGCGCTAACAAGGCGCTACTGGAGCGCTAACAAGGCGCTACTGGAGCGCCAATCACGCGCTATATTAGAACGAAGTCACGCGCCACATGAGCTCTCCTTCGAGCGCTCACGTAGCGCTAACTTAGCGCTCCGCTGTATGTGTGAACAGGCCTTAAACGGGCCATTGTACGGCGGCTGGAGAGGTTTTCTCACAGCATCGCGACGCAGAAATATATGGTTACAAGTGTCAAGTTCCTTAAAGGGCCTCTGACACGCCAAAAAAAAATTTGTTTTCATGCTAAACGTTGCAATGGCATATCAGGACATTACAAAAAAATTGTTTCACTATAGAGTTGCGTAGTTTTTTTATAAAAAATAGAAATACGAGGCCCAATTCAAAGTTCCCGCCGTGCACTGTGACGTAACAGTGTACCGCAAGGTGTCGGGGCGGTCAGAAAGGAGGCATCGAGCTACGTCACTAAAAGTGGGTTAACCGGAAGTCTCGTGAGTTTCACTCCTCGTGCTCTCCGCGACCGCGCCTAAGACTTTTTTTCCTTTTTATTATTCTGCTCTTCGTACGAGCGATCGTAGAAAACGAAGTTTCAGTTCCACTAGCTCTTTATACCTGCACCGTTGGTTAATTTGCGTGCTGTAAAATTTGAGGACGAAGAGTCAGTGGATCGACGTGATGGAGGTCAATGATGAAAGCGTTGCGAGTACAAGCCAGTGTACGAGTGCATGCCGTCAGTCCGATGATACAGGGCTATACTGGGCGCAAAACAAGCTATCAAGTTTTGAAAAAAAAATTTAGAACGCTCGCAGAAATTAGGATTGCTAGCATACGACACGCCCGATCGCATTGCTGAAGGTTGAGACACCGAGGTCGTTGAATCATCGGATACTCTCCAGGCTGTAGATGCCTGCCGTCTTAAGAATACGAACTGGTGAGTGTACCAAGTACAAGTAAACGTCGAGCACAAAGTACGTATTTTGTCTAGAACATGAGTAGAACTTGTTTACTGGGTGCTCATGCGGCCGATGTATGTCTCTCAGAAATGCATGCAGTGTGATCTCTTCTTCAGTTGCTGAAATACCGGGACAGTCCCTCACACAGCACCTTCTAGGCATTGTAGTTGATCACGTCAATTCACTGACTCCGCTTCTTCTACCTTTACAGCAACATTAAGCGATAAAAAGCAAATAAAAGAAACCTTGTCTGCTTGGATCGCTCGTGGAGGTGCGGAGAATAACAAAAATATAAAAAAAAAATATTACACGCGCTCGCGGTAAGCACGAGGAGGGATACAACTCACGTGACTTCCGGCGATGCCTCCCTTCTGACCGCCCCGACACCTTGCGGTACACTGTTACGTCACAGTGCACGGCGGGAACTTTGAATTGGGCCTCGTATTTCTATTTTTTATAAAAAAACTACGCAACTCTATATTGAAACAATTTTTTTGTAATGTCCTGATATGCCATTTCAACGTTTAGCATGAAAAAAAATTTTTTTTTTTTTTGGCGTGTCAGAGGCCCTTTAAACAGGTACACGGTAGGACTCTGTTTAGCACGGGTTGGTGTCGGACGGAGGCAGTCCATGGTTGTCCGTAACCGTGACACATACTGGAGGGGATCTGGAAGCTGCTCGTTCACGTTGGCTGCAACAAATTGGCCGGGGAGCCGCAGGGTAGTGCCGTAGAGCAACTCAGCGCTGGTGCACTGCAGGTCACTCTTGAGTGTTGTGCGCATGCCTCGGAGGACGAGTGGCAGCACTTCGGTCCAGCGTGAGGGCTCGCCGTAAGCGGTGATTGACGCCTTCAGGTGCCGGTGCATCCGCTCCACCAGGCCGTTAGCTGCGGGATAATAGGCGGTGGTGCGAATCCGATGTGTTCCCAAGAGCGTTAGGAACTCTCTGAAGAGGGCAGATTCGAACTGGCGACCGCGGTCGGTTGTGACCTTAGAAGGTGTACCGAAGCGCGCAATCCACGTCTGCAGAAACGCCTTAGCGACGGTTTCCGCGGACATGTATCGCAGGGGTATAGCCTCCGGCCAGCGGGTGAAGCGATCCACACAAGGGGGTATGTAGGAGCAGTCTTGTGAGGGTGGCAGAGGTCCCACAATGTCAATGTGAACCTCGCTGAACCGGGCATCGGGCGGCAGGAACGGAGAGAGCGGAGAAACAGTGTGACGCTGCACTTTAGAGCGCTGACACTGGGCGCATGTGCGAGCCCATTCTCGAATGTCCGTGTTCATGCCCGGCCACACATATCGGGCTTTCACCAATGCTTGTGTGGCGCGGAATCCGGAATGGGAGAGGTTATGCAGAGAGTCGAACACTGGCCGTCGAATGGACTTCGGCACGAACGGGCGCGCGGTGCCAGTGGAAATGTCGCTTGCGAGGAGCTGAGTGCGTGTCGGCAGGGGCACGTCTTGAAAACTGAGCGTGGCTGAAGAAGCACGTAGATCTCTGAGCTCTTCATCTTCTCCCTGAAGCGTCGGCATCTTGTCAAAATTAATGGGAGTAGCGGACGTAAGGCTGCCCACGTTGGCGCGTGAGAGTGTGTCAGCTGCGGTGTTCTCAGTCCCCTTTACATGGCGGATGTCGGTATAGAACTCCGATATAAACGCCAGATGTCTAACTTCTCTTGGGGAGAGCCCATCCGTTTTGGTGGTGAAGGCGTGGATCAGGGGCTTGTGATCTGTCATGATGTGAAATGACCGTCCCTCTAAGAAGTGGCGGAAGTACTTGACTGCCATGTAGACTGCTAGCAGCTCGCGTCCGTAGGTGCTGTAGCGAGTTTCAGCAGGTGACAGGGACTTTGAGAAAAATGCCCGTGGCTGCCAAGTCTCACCAACAAGCTGCTGTAACACCGCACCAACGCCGCCATCAGATGCGTCCACCATGAGGCGTGTAGCTGCATCTGGTTGAGGGTGGACGAGGAGCGCAGCTGCCGCTATAGGTCTTCCTTGATCTGCACGAACGAGGCTTTGGCCTGTTCCGTCCACTCCAACGGAGCCGTGTTTGGTCCCGGGGATGACAGGAGATTGTTCAGAGGCTGCAGTGTGCGTGCGCAACTTGGGAGGAATCTCCGGTGGAAGTTAATCAATCCCGGAAATTGCCGAAGTTTTCGTTTGTTGCCTGGCTCAGGGTAATCCCGAATTGCTTGCACCTTATCGCCGAGCGGGCGACGACCGTCGGAGTTGATGCGATGTCCCAGAAACTTAATTTCACTAGCACCAAACTGACACTTGCCTGGGTTGATGAGTACACCATATTCTTCGAAGCGAGTGAAGAGTTGTCGCAGGTGTTTTGCATGTTCTTCGGCAGAAGTGCTGGCGACGAGAATGTCATCGACATACGCGTAGCAGAAATCCAGGCCTCGTGTATCTCGTCGATAAACCTCTGGAAAGTCTGCGAAGCGTTCCGAAGTTCGAAGGGCATCCGGGTGTACTCAAACAACCCAAACGGCGTAGTGATGGCTGTTTTTGCGATGTCAGCTTCTTCCACTGGTATTTGGTGGTATGCTTTGACAAGGTCCAACTTGGAGAACACGGTTGCTCCGTGACGATTTGCTACGAAGTCGTGCAGGTGGGGCACAGGGTAGCGGTCTGGTTGGGTCACATGGTTGAGGGAGCGGTAGTCACCGCAAGGACGCCAATCTCCCGGGGTGGACTTGGGGACCATATGCAGTGGGGACGACCATGGGCTGGACGATGGTCGTACAATTCCGAGTTCAAGCATGTGCTCAAGTTCTCGCCGAGCCACGTTCAGTCGCTCAGGTGGTAGTCGGTGAGGGCGTGCATGAACGGGTGGTCCCGACGTGATGATGTGGTGCGTAATGTTGTGCTTGATGGGGCGAGTTGTGGTCACTGGAGACGTCAAGGAAGAAAACTCACGCAGCAAGTCCTCGAAGTCTGACTTGACGTGCGGACTTAGTAGTGTCGAAGTCACCGCTCCCGTGGCCTCCGCGATGCCGTGCACGGACAGGAGCGTTGTGGCATCTCGTAGCCGGGTGTTGCGCATGTCAACGAGGAGACCGAAATGGCGGAGGAAACCAGCTCCGAGGATGGCGTGACTGACGTCAGCAACCAAGAAAACCCAGCGAAAAGTTCGGCGTAGACCGATGTCCATCGTCAGAGAGCGCTGGCCGTACGTTGCAATTTTCGTAGCATTCGCAGCTTGCAAGTTGTAGCTTGGGCGCCTCCGACGATCGACACGGGAAGCTGGGATTGCACTGGCCTCTGCACCTGTGTCCACCAGAAAGCGGGTCTTGGATACTTTGTCTACAACATAAAATAGGCGTGGTCGAGAAGGCACTCCTGATATGTGAGACAATTTTTCACGTTGAATTTTCGTTTGGGATGGTAACAGATGTTCCCTCTTTACATTAGTTTCGTTATTATGAGAACTGTTCGTTGAAGGCTTCCCCCGCTGCTCATCTGGGCTAGTTGGGCAGGTGGAAGATGGAGAAAGGCGGCGCGCCGGGAGGCCAGGAGCACCGGCCGCTTTCAGTGCGTGGCCCGGGTGTTTCCCTGTTGAGCGCAGGGCGGGACGCACTTGGTAGCGTTGTCGCCAAAGCGGTGGTGGTACCAGCAAACTCCAGTACTTTCAGGCGCGCGCGACGACCCACAAGGGCGAGAAAAGGAGCGAGGGCGTCTCGGCTGGGGTCTTTCCAGAGTTGCTAGTGCCTGCGCGATGCGCTGGACCTCGTCGCGCAGGGCTCTGAATTCCGTGAAGGAAACCAGGTTCTTTATTTCGTTTGCGGCTGGAGGCGCTTGAACCGAGCTGTCGATGGCAGAGATGCTGGGTGACGCAACTTCCATTACCCTATCCGCCAGGGCAGCGAGATCGTCAAGCGTCATGTCTCCGGCACCCGCCAACACCATGCACACATTAGCTGGTAGGCGCTGCAAAAACAACTGCCGAAGGAGCGAGTCGTCGACCGTCGAAGCTTTCTCCCCGAGCAGCTGGCGCATCCCGCCGAGTAACTGGGACGGTTTTCGGTCCCCCAGGTCCTCCACAGTCAGGAGCTGTTGCAGGCGCTTCTGCTCGGAGAGGGTGGTGCGGCGGACGAGCTCGAGTTTCAGCAGGTCGAATGGCTGGTCGGCCGGGGGAGAGAGTATGATGTCGCGCACCTCCGCCGCTTCCGTTAGGTTGAGGGCGGCGATTACGTGGTGAAATTTGTTTGTTGGTGTGGTGTCTCGGCCTTCAGGCCGAGAAGAAGAGAGTCAATCAGCCATGACCCAACGGAAATATATCAAACTTTATCAGACGACACAATTATATACATGGGAACAACAGCGCCACATACATTCACAGGGTTTACAGACGAGATATAGAAACCGAAACTAACGACACCACATATTCCCCCCCTTAAAACTTGCAGTGGGTTAGTAAGCTGTTAGTGAGTTAGTACTGCAAGGTGCTGTGTACAGTGACAACTCATACTCATAAGGAAAACATAAGGCAATGAAAAAAACAGTGACCGGTCAACAACAAAGGAACATCATATAACGCAAGTACCCTCGGCTGTAACTACCAATTCTATATACAAAACCCACGACAACTCCATCCTCTCTACAAAAACATTATCTCTACAAAAATGTTCAAAACATAGACTATACGAGGAGAACAAACAAAAAAATAATCTAGAGTTCTCACACATAGTCATCGTAACGTTTTGGAGCTTGTCTTGCTCGTGGTGGTTGAACGCGAAGAGGAGCCGGACCCGGTTGCAGTTCAGGGGGGTCCGGGTCGGGGGCAGCCCGGTCGGCCACAAGAGCAGGAAGAGGCACACCGGCTTGCGGCTCAGGCGTGCCTGGGTCTAGAGCAGCACGGGTGGCCACAGGAGCAGGCAGGAATGCAGCACGGGTGGCCACAGGAGCAGGCAGGGATGCAGCCGCCGCTTGAGATGCCTCACGAGCAGCTGGTAGCCCATGGTTCCCCGGTGACGGTGACCTCAGTGTGCTAGCGTTTTGCGAGTTCCAGGTCTCCTCTGGACGCAGAGTACGGGGACCCGAAGGGACTTTGGCAAGCTTGGATGCGTTCCAGGTCCTCCCATCATCGAGGCGAAAAGAGGACTGCCCGCGCTGCTCCAGCACTTTGCGGGGACTGCCAAAGGAGGGGTCTCCCTTGAAGGCGACTGAAGGTTTCCTCACCCGGACGAAGTCACCAACTGCGATGTTGGTCTTCTTTGCGGCTCGACGAAAATCTGTCTGCCACTTGCTGGTCTCTTGCTTGTGCTTCACCCGACGACGCAGCCGACGGAGCTCGGTAGCTGGGTCCTTGAAGAAGGAAGACGACGGGTGCCCGACGACATCCAGGCGTGTTCTCGGCAGCATTCTATGCAGCAACAGAGCCGGGGCAACTCCCGTGGTCGCGTGTGGTGTGCACCGGTAGATGCCGAGGTATTCGATGACCGCTTGGCGGAGTGGTCGATGTTCCAGCAAAGCTGTCTGCACAAAGTTTTTGAAAACGCGGTTGAATCTTTCTACAAGTCCATTTGCCTGGGGGTAATACACTGAAGAGTGCGAGAGGCGAATGGCACGATCCTTCAGGAACTGGTTGAAGTCTCGGGAACAAAACTGAGGGCCGTTGTCGCACACAATCTCGTCGGGGTAGCCCTCTCGAGAAAATACTGAGAGCAGAAAGATTGTCACTGTGCGCGTCGACACCTCGCTGCAAAACTGTACCTCAGGCCACTTGGAGAAGTAGTCTACGAGAGTGATGGCGAACCTGCAATCGTGCGGCGCTCCTTCCATGGGACCGACGATGTCGACTGCGACCTTCTGCCATGGACGCTCTGGGGGGCTATGTTACGCTTTTTGGACTCCCAGGAGACTAGAGAGAAGGAAGTGACGTCAACAACGCAGCAAATACAGATTGGATGTTGATTTTGTTTTCTTCTGTACATCCAATCTGCGTTTGCTCTAGTTGTTGACGTCACTTCCCTCTTCCAAGTCTCCTGGGAGTCCAAAAAGCGCAACATAGCACCCCTGGCAGGGGAACAGGTTGCAGCGGGGTTACTGCCGTCTTGGCACTCTTGTCTGCAGCCTGGCAGACTATGCAGTTGTGGATGGCGACTTCCACTTGCCTGTCCATGCCGGGCCACCAAAACCGCTCTCGTAGTCGCGCCTTGGTGCGCACTATCCCAGGGTGGGCTTCGTGCGCGGTGGAAATGACCTGTGAGGTAAGGGAAGGAGGAACTACGAGCCGTTCCCCACGCAAAAGCAGGTCGTCGACCACAGACAGTTCTTCGCGCACGGCAAAGAATGTCTGAAGATCACCCGGGATGGACTTGTGGGAAGGCCAAGATGATGCGACGTAAGCCTTGACTTGTTCCAAGGTAGCATCTTCTCGAAGCGCCACATACATTCACAGGGTTTACAGACGAGATATAGAAACCGAAACTAACGACACCACAGTTGGGAAGTTATCCGTCTATACTTCGTTTCACTTTATCTGCGAGCGAAGCCAAAGCTAGAAGCGCGAGACCAGCGCTTTTTGCATTTCTCCCCAGCTCGCGCGCTCGAGCAAAGCCTGAACGCACGGAGCTTCCGTGCTCGCGCTTCCAGTTTTGCCTTCGCTCGCACATAAGGTGAAACGAAGTATAGTGGTAAATTGGGCTTCAACTTGCGCGAACCAGAGGGCTGGGTCCGCCGGCCAGAAGCACGGAAGTTTGAGAGCGACCGTGGAGACGGTGGGGGAAAGCGGTGCTTGGGCGGCCGCGTCAGCCGCGGAACCGTTGTTGGAAGTCATGTTTGCTCACCGGTGGTTGCTTGGGGTCGTGTAACCGAGGTGTGCTGTCCGGAACTCCGGGTCACCAATTATGTAGTGGAGATGTCCGGTACATAAAACTATTTATTATACTTGATTACACAAGGTACAGCAATACATGAGCGCGTTGGCCCCGGTGCGGGCGTGTCTCCCCTGATTCCGAAAGTGTAACCCGAAACTGTTTACTCAAACGCCCGCGCCCTCCGGCGGCATACCTCAGCAGGCTCTAGTTGCCAGACGCCGGAGGCGAAACCGAAACTAAACGTGTGGCGAAACCGAAACTGGACATACGATGTCCACAACCCTAATAATCCAAAAAAACACCGAATGTGCAAAAATAAAAAAAAACGCCGAAAACCACCCCCCGAATTTGCTCAAAAATAAACTCCGAAAACGCAGAACCCTACATATAAGTCGTGACAATTTTTATCACGCGTTTTAACATTGAACTTAAGCCGAAAAATTGAGACAACATGGGCTGAACAAGTAATGGTTTACAAGATACAAAGCAGAAAACAAGTAACTATTTCACGTCATTAAGAGCAGGAAAAAACAGCACATGTAAATCAGGCAAGGTAAAAGTTGTAATAGTGTAATGCACGGCATTGAAATACATGGTTACAATGTGAAGCGCATACATGGTTACAATGTGCAGCGCATTGTTCTCTTGAGGGTAAACCATCTGAAACCCACGCACTCATAACAGTACATCTAACCGACAGCTGCTTTCTGACAGCTATAGGTAAGTCTCCCCTCAGCTGGGTATTCGAAGGGAAAGACCCATGGTTCCACAGGGGTCGTATCTGGTGACCGCAGACATACAGTGTGTTTTTGTTTTATTCTTTACAGAACTTTACAGATTTTACAAAAAAGAAGGTGGCAGATATGTGGATGCCGTCTTTACTTGTATCTGTATAGGGCTCGGTGGACAATAAATGGGCGAATAACGTACCGTTGCAATGTCTAATAATTAAGGAAAATCCGTTAGTTAACTTGTTAATTAGCGGTTTAATTGGCCATGTTGCAATTGCAGTTTTAAATAGAGCCATTATTAGAAGCTACTACAATTTCGCTATTCGAGAAAAGGCAACGAGGTTCGCGAAATTCATCGTTAAACGTTTGCCTTTTTTCGCTTGACTCAGAAACCGCGTGATGATAATGATACGTAGAATAGTGACGCAGTCGTGCTGAGGTGCGCTTGGCATACCACGTTGTCGTCTTAAGGTATACTTGGCATACCACATCAAGTAAGTTGTCGAAACAAAAGAACACCGCCCATTCGATACTGATCTTGTTAGACTTCGGCTCAAGGGCAGTCTCCAAATAAGCAACACCGTCGAAGTTGCTGAACTTGTGAACAGCACAGTAGGGAGTCAGCACATTCTGGGAGCCTTGTGCGTCGCGATCGATGACTTGTGGGATCGCGGCAGGAGCTTCGCTGTTCACCACTGGTGACAACGGGTCAATTTGTCGAGCGAGCCCCGAACGCTTTGCAACGATGAGCTATGGTGGACTTGCCTTCCGCTTCCTTTCTTCTCATCCTGCGGGAGGGTCACCACTCAGGTCCTGGGGCACACTTGGCAGCAGAGTCGGCACCGCCTCTGGCGCAAACGCGGGGTGTCCACGAGGAATCCTCACTTCCTTTCCCAAATTATGTGGACGTCGTCTCGAAGGATGAAGCGGGGCTCGAAGTGCAGCTCGCAGGCAGCGCTTGTTTCTTCAAGACGCTTTTCCGATCGTTGCAGATTCTTCTCCCAAACATCTCTTGTGGCTCTGTCCTTTGGAACGCCGAAAAGGGACGCCGTTTCCACGCCTTTCACTCGAAAGTAGCCCGTTTCGCCGAGAGCATTTCGGCGCTACAGCTACGCGTTCACCATCCGCAAAATCAGAACACACAAGATTCAAAACATAATTCGATCGAACACACGGAACTATAAAATCGTGGTTGGCTTATGGACGCGCGCACCACTCAAAGTGAAAAAAAAAAAAAAGCAATAACGTCGTCAACCTCAAACGCATTTCCCGCCAAACGTGGCGGGCTGCGCAATTTTTTTCCGAGTAACTCGACTATAGCGCCGCCACAAACTGTCAATACACGCGCCCTCACGAGCTCCCGTTGCCCAGCCGCTCCGGTCCCAACACTACCCAAGTATTCTATAGACCTTTCCAAAAACGAGCTTGTGGCCGGTGC
>JABSTQ010006586.1:0-41303 GCA_013358835.2 Ixodes persulcatus
CCCTGTCTCCCGTGCGAAACGGCGCCGTGTTGTTTGAAGACCTGTGCGTCGCTGCGTTTCCATAGGAGCTAAGCCTTTTTTCCTTTTTACTTTTTCCTCAGGTAAGTTCGCTTTTTGCAAATTTTACAAAAAAAAAATGCACCGTCTGTGGGCAACGCTGCACAAAGTCGTAGCGCGATAGGTTAAGAAACCGAATTTTCCGGTCGATTTAAAGAGCCTGCCGTCTCCTTGTTTCACCCTGTAGTTACGGCTCGCTGAGGAGGCTCGTTGTGGACATAGTGCGGATGATGCAGTGCAACAGAATCGACAACGGAATCGGAGATAGTGCGAAAATCCTCAAAATCAAACTCAGAAAGCGGTTCAGGAAGCTTCGCGAAAACGACCGTGGCAACACAATGATAGCGGATTACACAAGAGCCGAGCTGCTGTCGCTTTTACACCAAAGTTAAAGACGGTCACATGCACTTCCCTTGCGAAAGAGGTGCACACGTGTTGCCACGAGTCCCTTCCAGCTATGCTTTCTTCTTGAACGTGTGCTATTGTAACTATTTCTATTTCTTTTTCTATTCTGCTCGCTTGTTTATATTTGCGCATGTTCTTTGCTTCGTTTGTTCTATTTCTTTCTATAATGCAGGGTCATGACCCTTAAAAAGCCGGCGCGTGGAGTCTTTGCGGTAACGCCCCCGGCCAGCACCTGTATGATGTAGGATCGTCCCAAGTGTTTCAGCGAAGACTTTTTTTTGAAAAATCCCTAAACATAGGGCGTTTATCCTGTGTACACCCTTCTACTTTGTCTTCGTTATTTGTGCGCTGTGTCGAATGCAATAAAGTGGTGGCAGCAAAAAAAAAAAAAAATTGTCCTGGAACATGTTACTAGGCACAGCGGACGTCAGGAATTGAAAAAAAAACAACTAATTAGCTGAATAACGTTTTATGTTAATATTAGTCAGTTAAAAAATTAGTCTCAGTTAATAAACGTTTTATGTACTAACTTCCAATATATAATTACATTTAAAAACTTGCTATACGTAATCAAAAACTATAAATCAACTAATTCAATTAAGATATTAGCCCACTAAGGTATCTTACAACATAAAAAAAAGAAAAAAAAAATGTTTAACGTGAACGCGTTTCTAGGTTTCGGTGTCGCATCGGCGGCAGCGGAACTGGCTCCACGTGGCCGAGGCGTGCAGCTACCGTCTTGCCTTTCTTGTAGGATTGTAGGAAGTGTGGTGCACGTGCGTCGCACGCCTCGGCCACAGGTGACAGTACAGTTGGTGCAAAAATGCACTTCAATAGAAAACCATAACCTCGAAACGTCAAAATGCTACGTTTCATCGGAACGCCGTAAAATGCTGTACGTGCCTTATATGTTTCTAAAATTAGTTGATTTAAGTAACAGAACGCGAGTGCGCAATTGAGATGATGTATACTGAATATTTTGAAGCAACCCGAAACTGAGGAAATACGAACGTTGGCAGTTGATGAAAGTTTAAAGATTACTTCTCTTTTTGTTGTGTCAACTTTCGCATTTTCTCAGCCTCGGGTTGCTTCAAAATGTGTAGTTCATTCAGTGGTTTTCGATGATGCTCAGCAAGATTCTAATTGCAACCATGTTTTTCTTTTCAATAAATAAAATGTACTGTACTAAATTTGCTAAAGATTCAGCTAATTAGTATGTTTCTTGGGTCCCTGAAGTCCGCTATGGCTGGGAGTTTGTTCTCAAAAAGTTCTTTTATACCACATCTTTAAAGGGGCTATGCAACAATTTTTTTACTTTGCGCAAATACCGCTTAGAACGGATCCCTGACGTTAATGACCTATGAAACACGCCTTAGTTTTTCACCCGACGCTTTAGAAGTCCCAGAAAAAAATTAAAAAACAACGAGCAGCGTTCACGCCCTCAACTCGCAGCCAGAACAAGCGGCCACGTGATCTGGAGCCGATTATATGCCGCCAATGTTGATCATAGCCACGCGCTGGGGTTGGCAAAGCACAGGACACGCGCTGAGTTCCAGACATTGTTCTGGCTCGGCTATTGTCGTCGTTGCAGCGATTGGACACGGGCCACTACTCGAATGCTTCTCGAGCTATCAATTATCACGAGCCTAAATCGAGTGCCCACGCAATGCTCGGGTCCAATCTATGAACCGCATTCAAATATCGTCATACGGGTGTACTGCGATCCCCGCGTTACGTCATCGAATTTTGCAAGGGAGAGATTGAATGAAAATGATCGCTTTTGTCCTTGAAATTACACCGCAACAAAGGAGTTTCTTGGCCAGTGGCATTGCATGCGAGTATCCTTGAGTCCCACTAGTGCCAGTAAGCTCGTGTAAAGTGAAAAACATTCCAATTGAATATCGTTGCACAGCTCCTTTAAGGAGTTTTGAAATACCAGTAAAACACTCGCTATATGAATAAACGGAAAAGTAGGCTGTTGCAAAATAACTGAATTTATATTTGAGTGATATCGTGAGAAATATTTAGCTTTAGGTTTTATTTGCGAAACAAGCTTATTTCGGACAATATTCCTCAAATAATGTGTCGTAACTTGTCAGTATCGCATATGCTGAAATGAATATTGAGTTAAATACTCAATTCAACTATTAAGTATTCAACTATTAAGAATACGCCACGAGGGGGCAAACATTTTTCCTCATGTTGTTGAAATATAAATATATGAAAAAATTGTTGCCAAACAATCCTGCATCTTCACCGGACACTCAAATGTGAAAAACCAAAGATTACGAATTCCGCAATAATCTAATTAAACAAACGAGAAATACATTTGTATATATATACAAGCACCGGTTTACTCATTCTGAATGTAACCTAAAGCCGGGGTCACACTGCTTATACATCATACAAAAGACAGCCTGCATACAGGTACGAACGCGAGTCAACGCGAGATCCGTGCTTCGAATGCCGTATGGCAATGAGTTCAAGGAAAAAACTTGGCACGGGGCATTCGAACCTGGGATATTGCGGTGACTCGTGTTTGCAGGCTGTCTTATGTATGATGTGTGAACAGTGTGACCCCGTCTTAAAGATACACTGAAAGAGGTATTTATGCTTACGAAATGTTTTGTTTGTACATGACATAGGAAGGCCCAAATACCCAGAACACTGTTTTGCGGCTCGAATTTTTTATTTTTTTTTCTGCCTGAAAACCGCCGATCGAGAACTGGCTGGTTTGCGTCGGGCTTACTCTTTTCTTTGTGTCACGTGCCTTTTTGTATGGTTTAGAAACACACACTAAATATACTCAGTCGTGGGTCATCGAAGGCACACACTCAATATTAAAAATAGAAAAAAAATAGGATACCCATACTTTGTGGCTTCCAAATAGCTGCGAATACGTTGACTGACAAAAAAAAAGAAAACGTGGCACAGAAAACAGAAAGCACTCTGTACATTCTTTGCGTAATTCTTAACATGGCGTAGGCGGGAGTAGCGTGCTGGACGGAGGAACAAAGGGGACAATGCGATGGCGGCGGACGACGGGCGTGGAACCTCTACTTCAGAACTGTTGTTCACAGCGCGGTACCGGCAAATCTCTCTAGCTTCGAAAGAGAAATCGTTTAGCGATCAAAACAGTTAGAATTTATTTCGTACGACAGGCCGGAAAACCTAGCTAATTCGGACCCTTCTCCTGGCTGAAGACATCTCTCGTCGTACGAACACGAATTGGTGAGTTCTTGCGTTTTTTCTGCGACGTGCAAGCCTGCTTCGCACGTCAAAAAACAACAACAAAAAAAAAAAAAACATGCGGTGGTGTAGTTGCGTGACTTCCGGCAACTCTCTCCTTTACATTTGTTCTTCCTCCCCGGTTCAGTTTGGGCTTCGGTTTCGAGCAGTTGCATTTTTTTTTTACTTTATTAAAAATATACGTGACGCTGAAGGAAAATATTGATTGGGTAGTTTTCTGACATGATAGTGAATCGCCTTGCAAAAAAATAAAAACATATTTTGGGGGTGTTAATGTCCCCGTAAGTGATACGCCAGCGAAACGCCTATCTTGGCACAAGCTTGGTAATCCCAGGGGCGTAACTGGGGCCTAATACTGTCTTGCTCCAAGGTGTTAGTTAATGGCAGAGTATGTTTTGCGGAATTTCTATGGTTTTTATATGACTCCGCACATAACTGTCGAAGTGCCAAGCTTGAGCCAGAGATGCCACGTGTGAACCGAAGAATAAGCTGCCTAAATCTTGCACTTGTTTGGAAATTTAGGCCCAAATTTGCCGCATGAAAACTGTGCAAAAAACGAAGCCTAACTTCGTCATTTATTTGGTGAATTAGGGTCAAGATACCAAGACTTTCGCTAAAAAAGATAATGGTTGGCTTTACCTCAACGTTTTGGGGCTTTTAACTTATAAGTCCCAATATTCCGAGACGAAAACAACAACACAAATAAAAAACATCCATATAATGCATTACTTCGAACTAAAATCTAACCTTACTAAGCAGTCTACCGGTAACTCAAGTATCAATATCTACATGTAATCTTTTTATCCGTAAAAATATCACGGTATTGAATTGTAAGCAAACTCAGACTACATTTTTCTTGTGTTGATAGAATATATATCAACACTTATATAATGTGCTTTTAAGAGTGGAAACATTCAAGGTTAAAACTACTATGTGGCTTTCTCAAAGAGGTAATCATAGAATAACTTTCTGATGTCATCTCCAAAGGCACCTGTGTGCGTGCGGACATTGTCTTTTGACGTGTTTTTGTTTTCGGATGAAACGATTGTTTGTTACTTGAAGTGCTGGACGTCATGAGAGTATTGTGTTCTTATTGTCTTGGCTCACGAGGAGCAAGTCTATTGTGATCAAAAGGTTTAAACGCAGTAAAGAAACACGTGACATTCAAAATGTACTCTGGGTGGAAATTCTAAAACGCGTCCATTGTCAAAAATGTTTAATATCTGATACATTCGATTTTTCGCAATTATAATTGAAAATAAAGCCCAGAATTTTTGGAGGACATGAAATGACTCAGACAAGAAATGCACAGCCATTTAATTGTCTTGCTGCATTATTAAATTTCATTTACATGGGTGTATACCACTATGAAAATATTTCGTGGACAAAACATACTGGCTACATAGCTGCTTCCAACTCATACGCGTTGAACTTTATAAACATTTCTAAATATTTATCTAACACTTAATTGCATACTGCAATGTGTCTTGCATTATACCAGTTAAGAGTATGACATAACTGAGTAAACGTTAGACCTATCCTTTAGATTAACCAGAGAAAGACCATGATAGAGGTGCTCGTCCCTCAATGGGCCAATTTCGCTACACAAACCTGAGTTCCAGGAAAGCATCAGAGTATTGAATATTACTTTTGTGGTTCATTATGAGGATGTAATTAAGGTCGTGCGAACCTTGGATTTTACCCTGAGATCGCTGGCTATTTTTATGACAATCCAAAAATATGACAATTTCGACTGTTTTGAGCACATTTTAAGGCAATTTTGAAATCAAAACGACTTAGATGACAAAAGTGAGAAAATGAATGGTAGTGCGTACTGGAGGGTACTCCCATCTTCCCAACGGGAAGCCAAGTTTTTGTATTTACGTATTTGTGTAAATAAAATTGACAAGGCCGTTTTCGCTAAATTTATTTTCAATGGGTTCAACGAGATACCGACACCAGCACCAAATGTCCCAAGCCAGAGCATTTTCACCGTTAACCCTTTGTGAGACAGTGGGACACATATGTCCCACCTGTGAGAATTGGTTCAATCAAGTCTCTTCGGGTTTGTGGGACACCGGCGTCCCATTTTCTCCTTTAGCGCCATCTATGAATGCCAAATGCAACTTTTCCTCAGTTTTCTTTTTCTTCACGAGACAGCGGAAGGTTTCAAACATGAACTTGCTTTTGCCATCGGTTTTTGCAACACGGATTCGTAGGTGCCCATTTTTTGGAAGACACTTCCTTGGTTCTTGAATGTCAACCAAGTTGCCCTTTACGTTCTACGTCTTCCCAAGCATGTAAGGAGTAGGTGAATAAAGTATTAGCGCGTTTTAGATGGCACATGGGTTTATATTGTTGATGTACAAGCAGGTGTGAATTCGTTAGGCTTAGCAACAATCGTTTTACAGCCAATGTTATTAGGTGGCTCGTCGTTCCTGCTGTTGCGATATTTTTTTTTCTAATCACTGCCGGAGCTTCCATCTAATGTCAGAAAATCTATTAGTGCTTTTTCTTTATAGGAAAAAAAGATGAAAGCCATTTACAACTCCCTGTAACGCCGAATTAGAGCGCAGCTCTTGAGGAGGAGGAGGGGAAGGTACGGAGATGAGGCTATGTCCCTCCTCCTCTCCTGCTCGCCTTCAATTTAGGGGAAAATTTTCCGCTGGATTTAGCGGGGAAATTTTTCCGCTAAATTTAGCGGAGAAACTTTTCCGCCAACGGCGTCGCCGTAACCGCGCGGTGCATAGCCGGGAAAATTTTCCGCTAAAATTAGCTGGGAAATTTACCCATAATGCAACGCGCGGTTACGCCGACGGCGACGGTGACGCCAACGGCGACGCCGCTCAAGCCGGAAAGGGGCGCCTAAGAGCTGCGCTCTAAAAGAAAACTCACTGACGAGGAGGCTTTAGAACTGTTCTTTAGCCTTCCGGACGACTCGGCGAGTGACGCGTCCGGCGACTCGGATGACGATTTACAAATGCCCTCAACATCAGATTCGGCTTCAGCAGAGTCATAAGAAAGCGATGATATGAACGAACAAGCAGCGAAGAGGCCAAAAAAGACGTACAAGCGAAAGAGACGTAACAAGAAGACGCGTGTCCAGCCTGAAGCAGATCCTAGTGAGAACGGCAATTTCAATGGGATGCCATCAGCGTCAATGGTATGGATAGCTTGGTAACCTCAAGACATTCCTAAAAAGGTCACTGAAAAACCTCCAACATGCTCTCCTAACCTAAGCGCAGATAACAGTGCCTATTGACGCGTTTACTCGTTCTTTTGATGAAGAAGTGTGGACAATATTTATCACAGAGACAAACCGGTGTGCTGATCAGGTGGGAAAAGCGAACTGGGAGCCACTCGCAGTGAGCGAGCTGAAAGCCTACATAGGCATGCTCATTCTTATGAGTATTCATTCCTAATTTCTAATTGTGCAACACACGGCATTCCACAGCGACGACGATGTGGCCTTGCTTCATTTCAAGGTGCTTCTCGGGCGACAACTGATCAAGAGACAGACTTTCCGCACTGGCAGAAAGTCACAAGTAGATTTCG
Source organism: Ixodes persulcatus (assembly GCA_013358835.2). Classification (NCBI taxonomy): domain Eukaryota; kingdom Metazoa; phylum Arthropoda; class Arachnida; order Ixodida; family Ixodidae; genus Ixodes; species Ixodes persulcatus. The sequence continues at coordinate 7,267 of JABSTQ010006586.1, forward strand.
AAATAAAACAAGGACGCCGCAATGGGTCGTTGATTACTGGGGTGCCAAATGAAATTCGTCTTTAGGGAAGAGATCACTTCCCTAAGGAGTATGCCAAGGGGAGAAGGTGTCAGTGGTGCTCCACAAAGAGCACGGAAGTCCGCACAAGATTTGTGTGCTGCACCTGCGACGTCCCTTTGTATGTTGGGTGCTTCTCCTTCATTCACTTGTCCAAGCGAACTCAAATAGAGGGCACTCGTCATTTTTTGTCAATGTCCCACGTGGGCAATGGGACATACGCTGTCCCACTTCAGTTTCTGGCGCTTAGAGGGTAGTGGGACATATGTTGTCCCATCAACTGTGCTTCTGAAGTTTGTTGCAGAACTATGTAACCTGGTTTAAAAATTCTCTTTCTTGTTCAGCAAGGCATTTCTGATATAAAAATAAGTGAACTAATAAAGGACTGCTCGCGCCTTATAAAGGGTTAATAAGATTCCAGACGCCAACAAAGTAGACGCCTTTTTGAGTATCGTGGGTCCGAAAACGTACAAGTTGTTGAAGAGTTTGACCGCCCCAAGCACGCCGGCTAGTCAGCCTTTGGTAGAGCTACAGAAAGCATTACGGGAGCATCTTTCGCCCAGGCCGTCAGTTATCGCGGAAAGAGCCAAGTTTCACCGGAAAGCGCAACAAGACAGCGAGAGCATCGCGGAGTTCGTGGCGGGCCTCAAGCAATCGGCAGAAACATGCAACTTTGGTGCGAACCTAGAAGAAACGCTGAGAGACAGATTCGTATGTGGGTTGGCACGGACTGAAATCCAGAAGAGGCTTTTTGTTGAGGATGCGTCGCTGACGTTCAGAAAGGCGGTAGAGATTGCATTATCCGTAGAGGCGGCATCCAAGAACGTGACAGAGTGCCGGCCTAGTAGGGGAGCCCAGGAGGATTTTCACAAGTTGTCGGAAGAGGGAGGCCGGGCGCGAGAAGGTTCGGTGTGCACGCGATGCGGCATGCGTCATCACAACCGTGCTTGTCGATTCCGAACAGCGACGTGTTTTAGATGCCACCGCGTGGGGCATATTCAGAAAGTGTGCAACTCTCAACCGACGTCTAGTTCCCACCCTCCGAGAGCGTCCCGACAAGACACACAGCAAAAAGATTCCCGGAGACAAAACTTTGGTGTGTTCGAAACCGAGGAGGACGTCGAGCCACTGCTTCAGACAACGCTAGAGAAACCGCGTTTTGGACCAATTTACTTTACGATGTGTGTTCAGGGAGTGCCGCTTAAAATGGAACTGGACACTGGAGCAGCGGTATCGGTGATGCCGCACCGGCTGTTTCGGTCGTGTTTTCCGCAGATGAAGTTACGACCGGTTTCGGTGTTACTTCGTACGTACACAGGGGAGTGCGTGCGCCCAAAGGGGGTCGCGACAGTAACCGTGGAGTATCAGCACCAGTCTTGCCAGCTGCCTCTGCACGTGCTCTACCAGGATGGCCCGACTCTCATAGGAAGAGACTGGCTATATCAGCTCCGACTCAACTGGACGAGCCTCAACCACGTGGATGCAGAAGACCACCGGGCCTTGGGACAAGTCTTGGACCGACATCGCCAGTTGTTCAACGATGAACTCGGCGAGATTTGAGGTGAGCAAGCTCACCTATCTCTCAATCCTGAACTACACCCAAAGTTTTGTAAAGCTAGAAGTATTCCGTTCGCGCTGAAAGACGCAGTGGAGAAAGAATTGGAAAAGCTGGTTGATCTGGGCGTGATTGAGCCAATTTCGAGCAGTCGTTCTGCCTCACCAATTGTACCGGTGGTAAAGAGGGATGGCAGCGTACGCATCTGCGGGGATTATAAAGCATCGTTGAACCCCTGCTTAATCATTGACAACTATCCCTTACCCAAGATTGAAGAGATCTTTGCCACTCTCTCGGGAGGACAAGTGTTCTCCAAGATCGACTTGAGTAGAGCATACCAGCAAGTGGTAATGGACAAGGATTCCCGCGAGCACCTAACCCTCAATACGCACAAAGGACTGTTCGCAGTAAATCGTCTAGCATTCGGGGTTGCGTCGGCACCTGCGATTTTTCAAAAGGTGATGGACAACATGTTAAAGGGACTGAAAGGGGTAATATGCTACCTAGATGATATTCTGGTCATGGGGCAGAACGAAAGGGAACACCTTGAGAATCTAGATTCGCTACTCAGCCGGCTGCAGGAAAGGGGAGTGAGAATTAAGACAGAAAAGTGTGAATTTTTGAAACCGGAATTGCAGTTTCTGGGTCACGTGATCAGTAAGCGTGGAATATCAGCAACGCCAGAGAAGGTGAAGGCCGTGCTAGAAGCCCCCGTCCCAATCAATAAAAAGCAGCTGAGAGCGTTTACGGGCATGGTAACATACTACGGAAAATTTCTGCCGGAGTTATCAACAGTGCTATTCCCACTGAATCAGCTGCTCTGCAAGAATGCGCCGTGGGATTGGAGTGAACAGTGCGATCTGGCATTTAAGAAAGTGAAAGAGTTGCTTGTAAAAGCGCCGGTGTTAGCACATTATGATCCGGAAGCCCAGCTCGAGGTAGTGTGTGATGCTTCATCGTATGGGTTGGGTGCCGTTTTAGCAAAAGTGGAAAAAGATGGGTCCAGACGGCCGATTGTCTTTGCATCGCGCACGCTATCACCAAGTGAACGGAACTACAGCCAGTTGGAGCGAGAAGCGCTAGCCTTAATTTTCGGTATCAAGAAGTTCCATTACTACATTTATGGCAGACAGTTCGGCTTGGTAACTGATCACAAGCCTTTACAGACGATTCTCAGTCCAAAGACAGGGATACCGAGCATTGCCGCAGCTCGTTTGCAGCGGTGGGCAATTACGCTGTCGGCGTACCGTTACAATCTGGTTTACCGTTCAGGTGACAGCAATGTAGAAGCAGACTGCTTGTCTCGTTTGCCACTTCCAGAGAGTGGCAAAAAGGAAGACGAAGACGAAGTAACCTCCTGTTACGCACTCCGGTGGGAAACTTTTCCAATAACAAGCTCGGACATCGCGAGAGAAACGTCACGAGACCCGACCCTACGACAGGTACTTCACTCGGTTACGGAACAATGGCCTGAGCGCGTTACGGAAGAATGCATGAAGCCTTTTGTTTCAAAAAGACTGGAGCTGTCGGTGGACCGAGGATGTTTATTTTGGGGAATGCGTATTGTGGTTCCCCCAACTTTACAGAAGACAGTCCTGGACGAGCTGCACGACGGCCATCCCGGCGTGGTGCGGATGAAGGAGGTGGCCCGAAGCTACGTCTGGTGGCCAGGAATTGACGCCGACATGGAGTACACCGTACAAACGTGTGCGGCCTGCCAGCAGCAACGGGCGCTGCCTACCCAAGCTCCCCTTCATCCGTGGGCTTGGCCTACAAGGCCATGGGCCCGGCTCCCCCTAGACTTTGCTGGCCCGTTTCTTCAGCGAAATTTTTTGGTGGCGGTAGACGCCCATTCAAAATGGCCAGAGGTGTTCCTGATGCCCTCGACCTCGGCAGAAGCTACCATCGGTAAGCTGCGTGACCTCTTCAGCCGTTTTGGATTGCCAGAGGTAATCGTGTCGGATAACGGGCCGCAGTTTTGCAGTGAAGAATTTCAGTCATTCCTCAGAATGAACGGAATAAAACATGTGCGGTCCGCTCCATATCACCCGTCAAGTAACGGTTTGGCTGAGAGATTCGTCCGAACAGTGAAAGAAGCCCTCCGAAAGGACGTCAAAGGCCGGTCCCTCGAAGAGAGACTGGCCAGTTTTCTTCTGGAGTACCGTAATACGCCACATGCAACCACCCAGCACTCTCCAGCTTCACTTTTGATAGGGAGACCCCTTAGAACCCGACTCGATTTACTGAAGCCTAGTGCCCGTTCGGTGGTAGAACACAAGCAGTTCCAACAGACGCAAAGTCGAAGAGAACTTCAGAGATTCTTCGCCGTGGGTGACCGAGTGTTTGTGAAAAACTCTAGGGAAGGTCCAAGATGGTTGGAGGCAACGGTGACATCCCGTTCGGGACCAGTGTCTTATGTGTTACAGGTGACTACGCCACGTGGAGTCATGGAATGGAAGAGGCATCAGGACCACATACGGGCACGGGAGGCGCACCCAGAGGCAACGTCTGCCAACCACGGTTATGGCGCCCATGGTGAGGATCCCTGGCAACCGTCTGGATCACCGACCGGTACTGATGAACCGTGTGCGGGGCAACCCCAGGATCAAGCAGCGGCAATAGCTAGTGAAGACGCCAGGTCGTCTCCCACCAGGGCCGAACTATCGACGGAACCGCCCGGCTCTGAGGACCCCGATCACGACGCAGGGCCTTCGCCAGTTGCCAGAGGCAGCAAAACCTCAATGCGAACTCGGTACCCAACAAGAGAAAGACGTCCCCCGGATCGGTACTCACCAGTGCAGTGATGGTGTCTACGAACCTTGCGACCGAGTGTTTTGAACGGTTAACTTGTTCCAATTATCTTTGCATGAAAGCATACTGTTTCTTGTTGTACCTATTAACTTTGGGGTAATGAGAGCGTCGTATAGGGAAGGGGGAATGTAGTGTTTGTATTTCGATGAACAAATAGCCGTATCATCGCCACGTGCCTATGCTAGAGCGCCGCCCCTATTGATAGCTGGATCTTCGCCACGTGTCTATACTAGGGGACCGCCCCCCCCCCCCCTTCGTCCGCCTGCTATCTGTATATAAGCGCTGCGGGCTGGTTGTACGGGTGTGCTTGACCAGCGAGAGGCCCGGTATGACGGCCGGTTGACAATAAACCCAAGTTGTTGTTTCTACTCGGCTGGCGTCCCCCTTCTAAGACACAACAGCGGCCATGGAATGTTCGGCGATCCCCGGCCCTTCCAGCGCCCTCAGAAGATGGTGTCCACCCAGTGCCTTACACTTGTCGCCCAGTGTGGTGGCGCCCCATCTTGCATAAAAATGCACAGGTCCCGCTGCATGTGCGGTGTTTCTAACTCGGGAAGAAACTTATCCTGCCGTCGAACACGTTGCCGTCGAAAAAAAAGGGGCCAACGACACCCTTTTTCCAGATTCCACGCCACACTGTAACTTTCGGCGACTGCAAAGCCCTCTTGAGCGTCCAGTGCGGATTCGTCAAACTCCAACAGCAGCAGTTCTCTGTGTTGACCTGCCCGTCCAGGTGAAACGTCGTCTCATCACTAAACAGCAAAAACTGCATGTGTGATGTATCTTGAGCAATCCTGAGGAGCACATCCCGACAAAAGTCGAGTTACTTCTCGTAGTCACCGGGCAACAACTCATGAATCAGGCCAAGCTTGTACGGGCGCATCTCGCGGGTAGCTTTGCGCATGGTGTGCTTGGACACACCAAACAAACGTGCGACTCTTCGCAAATACAAATGGGGATTTACCTCGAAGGCACCGATGATGGCGAAGGAAACCTCCCTCCCATTCCTGTTTAAAGGACACATGCAAAGAAAAAAAAACATTTTTTTAAACAGCTTAGATGGAAAAAGGATATCATAAAACGATTTTACAACGAAGGAAAAAAATTTTAGAGCTATGTTTACGGCGCTATACGAATTTGTAGTTGGCGCCCGCGGGCGCCGCAGAAAAGTGGCCCTTATTTATCACGTGACGGGCCCATATTTGTCACGTGGTGCTTGCGCTCTTTCGGAAGCTTCCTATGGCCTCTAAAAGTAACTTATTCATATTTGGTTGAAGTATAACAAAAAAACTAAGATTAATAAGTAACTTTTAGAGCCCAAAGGAAACTCCTGAAAAAGCGCAAGCAGACGTGATTGACCTGTGCGCCGGTCAGATGACGGCGGCGGCGCCCCGAAGCACACGAACTTGTGCGGCGGCGGCGACGGCGGCGTTGTACAATGCTCAGTGTGCGGCGGCGGCGTAGCTTTGCGGCGCCGGCGACGCAGGGCGGCGGCGCGCGGGCCTACCACGTGACCAGCGGCGGCTCCGGCGGGCGCCAACTACAAATTCGTGTAGCGCCGTAAATATAGCTCTAAATTTTTTTTGTCTTCGTTGTAAAATCGTTTTATGATATCCTTTTTCCATTAGAGCTGTTTAAAAAAAATGTTTTTTTCTTTGCATGTGTCCTTTAAGGCCCGTTCACACTCTTGCGACCGAGTACGACCGAAAGAGACGAGATCTGTTAAAACTTCTTAAAATTTCTTAGGACCAGGGAACACACTGGCATTCTGGCGCCATCTATGCAGTGACCCTGGAACTGCATTTCACAAGAGCGAAGGTTTTGCGGGATTTCCGAGGTCAAGTGTGCGTAATACCTAAAAGAAAGGCTCGTTTATAACGTTTACAAAAGTTTTTCGAGCCAAGAAAGAAAGGATAATGCGCGGGAGAAATATAAAATATGCCGGACCGCCAAGTTTACACTGCAACCCGATAGATGGCGCCACTGTGTCCTCTCGTTGTAAGAGGTTTTAAGGGACCAAGGTTTAAGAGGTCGCAAGAGTGTAAACGGGCCTTTAGAAGGAACAAGGAAGATGTGCATCTTGTTCTTAATGCTACTTTCTTCTGCAAAGCGCCGGGCCCACAACCAGATCACCGACTTAAAAGGTGGCCATAAGCCGAACTCCGAGAAGAACTTGCACTTGACCTTTTGAAAGCCCCCCAGTTCGGTGTACCACAGTACGACCAGACTATGCTGTTCACGCGTTAACTGCGGCATAAGAAACACTAGTTGGTAATAAAATAAAACTGAACATAAACAATCAATGCAATTGGTACGTGTAAATGACTGTTGGCATTCGCGAAGACAGAAGCAGATGATGTTTGCTTCGGTATTTATCGGGATGCCTTTTAAAAAAAAAGCAAGTGACTACAATCTTGGGTTTTTTATTTAGTTTTGTTTCCTTCTATAAACAACCGACAAGGTTGGGGTCAAGGATACAATACTTTTGTCAGGTATTGTAACTTTGCCGCCAGTCGCTCGGATTAGACAAACGAGGGAGCGCTGGAAGCCTCAAGGGCAAGTGGCGCCTATCTGTGAGATGTGGTCGCAAAGAGCGGCATTCCGTCTGCTGCTTCTCACGGACGGCATCCCCAGGTGGAAATTTGTAACTGGGACCAGTTGAGAATCTAACTGGTTTCAAGTGGTACAAACTGGTCTCAACTGGTCCCAGTTGGGAAAGTAACTGGTTTCAATTCCAGTTCAACTGGTCCCAGTTAGAAGTCAACTGGTCCCAGTTGGAAGGCAACTGGTTTTAATTCCAGGTCAACTGGTCCCAGTTAGAAGGCAACTGGTTCCAATTCCAGGTCAACTGGTCCCAGTTAGAAGGGAACTGGTTTCAATTCCAGGTCAACTGGGACCAGTTGCCTTGAACTTGTACCCCAGATAGTCAACTGGGACCATTTGGTTTGAACTGCTCCCTAGCTGTTAGAGCCATGTGGCACCATTTAATCCGAGCTGGTACCAACTAAGCTTTCAACTGAGACCAATTTCTTGATCTGTGAGAGCTAGTTGCCATTGAGCTTGTCCCCAGCAAGGTGCCACCTTGGTCAACATTCAAATTGGTTTATAGAGGGGAAAAATGAAATGATCTCTGCCACTTGGTAAAAGTGGAATTCAAAGTCAAGGTATTAAAGCACGGCACCAGCTTTAATTAACTCAGATCATCACACGTATAAAGCCAAAGGGTATCTTCAGACTTTTGTAGCACAGGTTCAGTGTCCTTTTAGGTGTGAAAAAATTTATTATTAAATAGACAGTACATGTGTTAATCATGTTGCAGACATGTTGCAATCAAAATTTTATTGTATGCATCCAAAAGATAAGCACTGCAGGTACATAAACAAGACAACAAACATTTTGAATAAACTAACAAAAAACTGTTATTAAAAGATCCTGCAGATCTGTACTTTCACAGTGGAGGTCAACAAAGAAATAGGGGCATTAGAATTAAAGAGCAGGAATGTGGTTTTTACAATGGACCTGCTGTCACAGTGTGAGCAAATACATTTGGACAAGAAAGCCAAATCATGCGTGCTATATCATGTTTTCTCAAATAACTTGCAACAGGTGGCACTATTTGAGCCACCTGTTGCAAGTTATATATCTATATATGCAAGTGCTAACACAACAAGAGGACCTGGCACATCCCGGCAAGGACTGAAGATTCATTTAGACGTGCAACCGAAATATCAGTTTGCCGGATCTCTACTTAATTTCCCTCCAGCCTGCTAGGGAGGGGAACCTTCTTTTTCCTTCAAGACAAGGTATCTACAATCGACATTAGTGTAAGCACGAGCTGTCCGGTTAAGTTTTATTATGAGGTAATGTGCAGTCTCCATACCTACCGTAAAATACCGGGCAAGCGTGCACTCAAATTTTAGAAATAATCGCGAAATGGGGGATGGGCACTTGTCCGGTCATCAATCTTGCATATAAATGTACTGTGCATACTTTCAAAGATCTTACAAACCTGAAAATGGGCACTGAGTGTGGAATGGGCGGATGTGCGGTATTCTACGGTAATGCTACCTGCATGCAACCCCACTTCCCACAGCACTTGCTACAAAAAATTTTAAAACATGAAAATATCTCCTAATAGAAAATTCTTAAGATCTAAAACGGTTAACAAGGTTGCAAAAAAATAAATTTCCTTTACATTCGAGCCAGAGGCACCCAACAGCACTGGCATCAATCTCAATGACCTTCTTGGATGACCACTTTTCAACTTTTTTTATGTGAGTGGTGCCGAATGAGGGAGAGGAAACATAGTCCCTAGACACTATGAAGATTCTCTTTATGTCACTGCAACTCACTGAGACAATGTGCTGAATCTTCGCACACACATTGTTCGGCAGCTTTACTGCTGTGCAGTCAGTCCTGTGTGGCCTCTGGTACTGCTCGCTGTGGAACACACGCCCAGAGATGCATACTCTGTCATGTTCCACAACAGGGCCTGTGATCTGCTCAGCAACTTGCCTCTCAACCAACCTAAGCAAATGTCCTTCCACAAGTCTTGACTTTCCAAGGAGGGCAACTGGCTCTTCCTTAGGTGTACCACACTGGAGAAAGTCCTTAATGCGAGGGCTGGCCTCTGCTTTGCACGCATTGACTTTGTGGGCCATCATTATGCGTGTCATCACTTGGTGAGGCACACCCTTTGCTGACGTGACTAGGCTCTTAAGTTTCCCTATGCTGGCTTCAAAAGCAAAGCATGAATGTGCCCAGAGTGGCCCTTGCAGCACAACACTTTTTGCAAGATGGAGCAACTGATGCACATTTGACGTCATCTCTTTTTCTGAATAAAGAAATTGGACGCCTACAACAAATCGAACCAGGCAGTCCGTGCTGTCACTAATGTCAGCGGTAGATACCTCGTCTTGAAGAAGCAGGAAGATACCCCTCACTAGCAGGCTGAAGTGGGTTAGGTAGCGATCGGGCAAAATGCTATCTGTGCACACCAAGCTAAAGTAGAGGAGCCACTGCTGCCATTCGACAGCCTTCCAGTACTTCCTCAGCTTGACAGATCTAGGCAGACGTGGCATGCACTGTGGGGGCTTGATGTGACAGAGCCGCTCATCAATCTCTTTCTGGAGTTGTGGCGATCCAATGTAGTAGGCTGCCCCAACATTGGAGAGCCACAACTCCAGAAATTGGCGTGTCACACCAAGCAGCACACAGTGCATGTAGTCCGGGCTGAAGCTCCATACAATGTCGAAGCCAGGCAAGTTGATCAAGGGTGATGGCCCCTTGATCCCACGAACATTCACGCCAGTCCGAAATGCCTCCACCATGTCGCTCTCAACTTCCTCCTTCGTCCTGTCAGGCACGCTGGTTCTGCCAACAGGGTACTTGACTGTTCCTGTTAAATACATTTGAGGTGAAACAAATATAATTGCAAAAAAGCAAACAGAGAGCCTTTGTTATTTCCTCCCTATGTCCAGTGCCAGACATTGATCTCCACCTTACACACACACACATTTTAAAAAAAGTATTTCATATACATGCTCTTATGATGTGGAAAAAATTATTCTGCTAGAGAAACAATCTGTAGAGCAGAAATGGAAAAGAAGCAGAATAAACATGGGCAAGAGAGACAATTTGGGTTGCACAGTCAGTGCCTTACATGGGTAATGAGTTAAGTGCACATTCTGATAGGCTGTGTGCAACATTATGTTATGGGTCTGTCAACATAGTCAGAAGGGTTTCCTATATCATATATAACTTAATTATTTTACCTTCAACAGACTTGCCTGGGTGCAAACAATAGCTGCACCCGAAGTAGCCATTGTATTGTACCCTGTTCTGCATGAGAGCACTGGCTGGTGCATCAGCTGAAGAGTTGAGGCAGTACACCTGGAACAAAAACAACTTAAGCTATAGATTACAAAATTATACAAACAGAAAATCCCACAGGAACTCTCTATGATTATACAACTACTGTTACTGCAGAAAAGAATAAAAAAGAGTTCAAATTCTGTATGTCATTATGAGGCACTGATCCACATGTGTAGCTGTAAGCTGGTTAGGAATTAAAAGTACATCTATGTAAAAAAAGGGAAGTTGAAAAAATAAGAATTTTTTTCTATATTCAGTATTACTTGCAAAATAAACCAACAAGATTTATGATTAAAAATAACATAATTTAAACCAACAGCCGCTATGGTTTTCATGAGAAAAAAATATTACCTTTGAGTGGAACGTTTCATCATCACAGGTCCATGACACACCAGTCTGAGCGAGAGAGTCCATCTGCTTAGTAAATGCCTGGAGCACTAGAGTCATGTCTGGATGGCACTGCCCGTACCAAAGCACAGAGACAGCCAGGTTCTTGCACCGAAGATGTGAAGGGAGCTCATTAATCGTCATTTGCACGGGCCATATAGAAAATTTTGACGAACTGAAAAGCGGACTGCCGTCCGAGTTCACAGTCATGGTTATGTCCATTTCGCCGAGGTTAAGCTCCTCTCGTTGTTTGCAATACAGATCCCCATCTGTAATGTCACCCTTGACAGTTGGGTGAGAACGATCAGAAATTTTCTGCAGAGATTCCTTGAGCGATCTGGCAACTTCTTCTGATGACAGTACTGAAGCAAGCTGCTGCTCCACAGGAAGGGTGACGAAAAAATTGCCCTCTCTAGTAAGGGCTTCTCCGGTGTACTCTTGACTGCACTGCGCACAGGTCACTTTCAACTCTTTCCTCTTCTTGATGTCCCCTTCACATTCTCCGAGGAGACGCATGCAGTCTGGGCAGTAAAAATGAAACATAAAGCTGCTCAGCGAAATCCCCGCGAACTTTTTGAACAAAAACTTCGTGTCCGGAAGATCATTTCTTTTTAGGATGAAACTCACAAACGTCATAAGTTTCTCAACTATCGTCCACGGCATTCCAGATGTGACTGCGAAGTCCATCACCAACGTGACAAGGTCTTCCGCCGAAAAGTCGGCGTCAGGAGTTGCGCAGTTGCCACCGTCTTCGCACCCGTGCTCCTCGTCTACAGCCTCCATGACAGATCTTTCAGGATCGTCTTCTTCGTCTCCAGCTTGCTCATCATCAGAAGCGCTATCGGCTGGCGAGCAGTTCCCAGTTGCGGATGGTCCATTATTGACCGGCACGGTCGGCACAGCCCAGTTTGCACCGTCGTTAGATGTCCTTTGTGCGTTCGCTCTTTCGGCACGAGATGCCCTGTATTCCGTCATCCGCGGCAGGTCCTCTCCGTCAAAGGACGGATCTAAGTAGAGTTTACGCCGCTTTGGCGGAATGGGCGGTTGCCACATCTTACTTCGTAATTACTTATGAAAGCACAAAAAACTTGCAATATCCGACTCCCTGCGGTAACTCGTGAAGGAGGGACAACCGAGACAACGGCGTCTTTGGATTTGGATTTGGATTCTGTTCAACAAAAGTAGACGTCACTGTGTAAATAATACTTTCTCTTTTATTTATTATAGACATCAAACAAACTAAAAAAGTGCTTATGAATCTTTAATTTTATTATATTTAGTACTATTCTTTAATCGCATGATCAGTTTCGGTAGTAGAGCCCAGTGAGATGGCCATTAATTTTAAGAACTTGGTCTAACAGTCGGTAAGCCAATCCAAATCCAAATCCTTGAGTTACTTCCGTGAGCACAGTGCCTTTGTGCCTCGCTAGTCTTGCTCCGTTCTCTTTTTTCGCTTTGTGTGTTCCCCTTCTTTTTTTCTGACTCTCAGTGCGTATTTTCTTTCCTCTCAATACCGTGTTTATATTCTTGAAAATTTTATTTGTTTGTCGAGCTAAGCGGCATGTACGCGCTGATCCGCTTTCTCGAGGATCTGGACAACCGGAGGCACGTAGTACCAGTGCATGTCATACACGACTTCCATCCTACGAACAAAGGCGATTTTGACAACAAAGCCATATACACGGTGTTCTGGGACGATGACGCCGGCGAGGACACGGGCGACTACAACGCGCAAATTCTCATGCTCGGCGGTAAGTGCTTGGTGTCGGGCCTCGAAATTAAGTTTCCGTGGTGCCTCAAACCTTGGACTTAATATTAAATTTCTGCGCTATTACTTTTACAGCCTCTGAAGAAGAATTGCTGGAATGTCCCAAGAGGGTCCCAGTGCCAAAGGTTGTGGTTGAAGATTTAGAGAGCTCGGAAGACGAAACATCTACTCAAAAAAGGAAACAGGTAGTTTGTAAAACTTCATTTCGAGCCAGCTGTTCCAAGCTGTACAGTCTGGTGGAAAACTAAGAAAATATTTAGTGTACAAATTTCGCCCGCAGGCAGCAAAAAAAAAAAAAAAAGAAAACAAACCAGGCCGCTACAGAGAAGGACAGCTACGACGCAATTCTTCAAAACCAACTCCGCCAGGCCCATCAGAAAGCCAGCACCAGCCGAGGCATCGTAAGTATTGTGTTCATTCAAAAATCCTTTCCTTTTTTTTATATGTGGCTGACAATGCAATGAGATTTTTTTTTCTTTTTTACTTTCCACAGTAGTGTAAAGCACAAAAGGTTGCGCCCTTCCCACAGCACGTCGGACTCAGACGACACGCTTGTTTCAAACAAAGAGGTTGCAGAAGCGAGCAAGAACGCCCAATATTGGAAGAGTAGGTACCTGGAGCTCCGGGAGGACAACATCTTCCTCCAAGAGCAGGTGAAGGCATTAACGGCAATCTTAAGATCCAAGATCTTTAGGCGTGAGTAAAACGTTTTTTGCTTGTGTACTTTGTTTCCAAAGCTGTTACAGCTGTTCTACTGTGCAAGCTGTGTCCCAAAATAAAGATACCCAGTAAAATGGTTCCACAATAATCGGTTACCTGACGCATCAAGGGGTTCACTTTACTAATCAGATTTACACATTAAAATTTCTGATTTCAGTTCTGAGCACAAAAAAAAGACAAGAAATGTCTTAGTTTTCTAAGGCCACGCTTCAAAAAGTTACTTATTTTTAAGTTTTTGTTTTATGAAAGTTGAGACTTGAAATTTTAATGCATAAATGGAACCTGTAATATACACATTCGACGCAAGTTTCTATTTGATATAGTCGATGATTTTAGCGGGAACATTTATTTTGAGACACCTGGTGCATATAATTTATAAAATCTGCATTTCTTCTAGGAAATGTGTTTTATTGCACTTGAATTAAGCTTTTTTTAAATCACCTAAATCTATCTCAACAGTTGAAGATCTGACAGATAAGAAGATGCCTTGCATGGACCTTGGTAATCTAGATATGTATAAACTTTTCCGTTCTGGCGTAAAAGTTCGAGTTGGCAAATTTCTAATCAAGTGATTTTGTTAGTCGGATCTGACACAGCTTTTCCAACAGTTTACAAGGAGAAGCTAAAGCTGCTGCAATTAAAATTATTTTTTTTAGGTTATTTTTTAAGAAAATAATTAGAAAATTAAAACCAAACTTGTTCAACATATTGTAGGTTCCAGACTGTACGCTATATCATAGAGCCTACTTAAGTTTTACACTGATGAAAAACGTTTTCTAGTTTTACACCAGTCGTACGCACGACAAGCACTATCCCATCTTACACACCCCATTTAAAAAAATAGGAAGTGTAAGATGGGGTCACAATTATATAGTTGGTTTGCATTCTTGAAGCTACTTTTATTACACAGAGCCAAACGGAAATGAATACAACGAGCCTTGTGACACTTTGGAGCACTACAAAACAGTGCAGGGGGTAAGACCCACAAGAGAAGGTGAGTGGAGTGGACACATGCAGAGTTGTGAAGCTAAAATATGATCCTATTTTCATTGCTTATATTTATAGCAAACCAAGCGCTGCTCAGCCTGAAGCGAACTTCCATGGAAGGTGGGTTGGCATTTATGCAGCTTTTTGAATGTAGAATACATCACCCTGAATGCACTGCATATATTTAGAGATAGTCAAGGCTCACAGGTTTCAAGCCTCTAGCAATATGTCAGGTGAGTTGACTGTGTATATGCAGGATTAAAGAAACACTAAAATGAAAAAAAAATATATATATAATTTTTTTTTAAACAATCTGGATAGAACATCCAGATTGTAAAATAAATCTTCAGCAAAAAAACAATTTTTAACCCTTTCGGCCCTGGTGTCCTATAAAAAGGACATGAAGAAAGCTAAGTATTAAATGAAATCTAAACAGCCTAGAAACCGAAACAGGAACTGAGCCTATGGCGAAAACATCCCCAATGGCATGGACATCATTTGCTTCTTCCTTCTCCTCGTCGAAGCTCCAGTAGTACACAAACAAAATGGCGGATGGTGAAAACGGCGGCAACGAAGGTGAGCGCATGTTTGTTATTTTTTTACTCAATAACTGCTCGAGTGTTAACGATGAGAATTTCGTGCATTGTTCCTAATATATTCAAGGCTGTAGTGGTAGCAGAAGGGTTCTTCTGGAGTGAATATTATGTCCGCGGCTTGTCACGTTGTATGTGTCCTATAAATAGGACGCCAGGGCTCAACGGGTAACAGGGTTCTGTGGGAGGTTTTGCAACTGTGTGCTTGTTGTTTTCTTTTATAGGAGCCGCAATTTTTATTTTTGCCCTAATTATTTTTTGCTCAGGTGGGACAATACCTCCTGGAGTATTCTACTCGGCCAGAAGATCACTACGCCCAAGAAGGCCGCATCTCGAAGATCCTGATATAATGTTTGCCGCGCTGGGAAATGGCGACATATCCGACGCTGATGATGAAGAAGACGAGACAGATGAAGCGAGCGCAGTTGTCGATGTGGCAGGTGACGACTGGGCCAACCCGCAGGAACTGTCCGACTCTTCTGATGAGGATGACCAGCATGAAACGAGAGCCTGAGACCCCGAGCCCTGGTGCAGGAAAGTTTTTGAAAAACCATGTATTCAATTTCAGCCAGTTTCTGACGAGAACGATGGCTATCTTGGACCTCCTCTCACGCCATATGAGTACTTCTCGAGGTATGTGCCCATAAGCGTGTTCACTGAGCTAGCCGATAAGACAAACATGTACTCAATTTGCCATGATGGAAAATCAGTGCTGACAGATGAAGAAGAAATCAGAAGGCTCATTGCACTTCACTTGGCAATGGGTGTGATACGCTATCCTTGGTTGCGCTTGTATTGGAAGCCTTCATTCAAGACCGAACTTTTGTCATCTGTGAGCATGTCAAGAAACCGCTTTGAGAAGCTCAGAAATTGCCTTCATATTGTCGATGTGAATGGCGACCACAATGCCAATGACCGTCTCTGGAAAGTGAGGCCCCTTCTGAATTCGCTCCAAGAAAGGTGCCGTCAGCTTCCCTTGGAGGAACACCTTTGCGTGGATGAACAAATAATTCCATTCAAAGGAAAGCTTGATGTCAAGCAGTACGTCAAAGGCAAACCAAACCCTTGGGGCGTGAAGGTATTCATGTTGTGTGGCGCGTCGGGAGTCGTTTATGATTTCCTCGTTTATCAGGGCTCCACAACAGAACTGAGCTCTGAAAACAAACAAACGTTTGGAGTGACAGGTGCGTTTGTTTTGCACTTAGCAGCAAGGATACCTGATGGCATCGGGCACAAGTTGTTTTTCGATAACTACTTTACCTCCCTGCCGGTGCTCCGTGTTCTTCTGGAGAAAAGAATTTATGCTGCTGGTACTATTCAAAAAAGCAGAACTGAAAAGTGCCCTTTGAAGACAGAAAAGCAGCTGAAAAAGGAAGGAAGAGGGTCGTCTGACTACCTAGTGAGCAGTGATGGCAAAATCGTAATCACAAGGTGGATGGACAATCGAGCCGTAAACCTGGCGTCGAATTGTGTTGGCGTTGACGACGAAGATGTTGTGAGCAGGTGGAGCAAAGCAGACGGCAACTACATAAGTGTAAACGCCCTGCAGTTGTAAAGAAGTACAACGAAAGCATGGGAGGGGTAGACAAGACAGATTTTTTGGTGTCCCTCTACCGGACCTCGATTCGTTCAAGAAAATGGACGCTCCGTGTAATCGTGCACTTTTTCCATCTGTGTGTGACCAACTCCTGGCTCGAGTACAGGCATCATGCCCAGCTCTGAGGCATCAGCACGAAGGAGCAGATGGACTTACTAGAGTTCACCCTGGCTGTAGTTGAGAGCTTGGCAAAAGCTTGTTCCCTAAACTTGCCACGGAAGCGCGGGCGACCATCTACCTCTCCGCTTCAACCGCTCAAGAGGCCCAACGCCACCACACTGAGACCAGTCCACGATGTTAGGTATGACCAGATTGGACACTGGCCTTCCGTAGAGAAAGAGCAGCAGCGATGCAAATTGGAAGGGTGTACAGGAAAGTCAAAGATAAAATGCCAAAAGTGCAACGTTCACCTCTGCTTGTCCAGTGGAAAGAACTGTTTTCTGGCTTTCCACACACGATAGCTTCAACCTTGGCAAGCAACTGTGCAGGAAAGCGCAAGAGTGCAATGTGAGCCTTCTTCTTATGTGGCGTAAAGAACTGTTTTCTGTCTTTCCATATAAGATGGCAAGCAATTGTGCTCAGACTGAGCAATTTTCGCCAAAATAAAGTTCACCTTTCGACTTTGCGTTTGTACATTTTGTTAACCTCCAAGCTCTGACGTCCTATATATAGGACATGATGCAATCTCGAATGACAATGAGTACCAAAGGAATCTTTTTGTTGCAAAGGCCTTTAAACAATGTATTTAAGAAAGTTCAGGCGAGAAAAAAAATATCTGCACTGTAAAAAAAAAATCAGGGCCGAAAGGGTTAAAGCAATATTATTGGCATTACTTATTTTTAGTTAGCAGCTTTTAAACGATCGTGCCACACATATGTACTTATAATGTCCCACATGTACTGCACATCGCTCCCTTGGTAGCATTCTCAGTGGCTGCCACTGCGTCTCATCTGCCGCTCATTTGATTAGCCAATGAGAACACTCATAATTTTGGTGCGAGCATTTAAAAGCTGCTCACTAAAATTTGTCTAACGCCAAAAATATTGCTCCAAAAAGTTATTTTCTCTAAACATTTCTTTTACAAGATGCCTGTTGTATTCACGCTATTAAAATCTTTTGTTTATTGTTCTAGTGTTTCTGTAATTGAAACAACATCCTGTATTTACCAATTTATACAGCACACCTGGAGCTGGCTGCACAGGCACCTCAGGTGGGGTGTTCTATAGCAGGTGAGCTGCCTTTTGCCACTTTCAGAGCATTGCCTTGTAATTAAGTTTTAACGATCTGGTGCAAACACACCATTTTTTTTTTAAATACCATTTATACAGCACACCCAGGACCGACCGAACGGGCACCCCAGGCTAGGGGTTCTATGGCAGGTGAGCTGCCTTTTCCACTTTCAAAGCATTGCCTTGTTATTAAATTTTAATGATCTCGTATAAGCACACCATTTTTTTTATAAATACCATTTATAAGCACACCCAAGACCAGCTGCACGGGCACAACAGGTGGAGGGTTCTATGGCAGGTGAGCTGCCTTCTGCCACTTTCGGAGCATTGCCTTGTTATTAAGTTTTAATGATCTGGTGCAAGCATAGCATTTTTTTATAAATACCATTTATACAGCACGCCCAGAACCGGCTGCACGGGCACTCCAGGCTGGGGGTTCTATGGCAGGTGAGCTGCCTCTTGACACTTTAGGGATATTGACTTCGGGAGAACGAAAATTGTAAATGGTGTCAAGGTTGAAAAAACTAAAATGTCTCACTGCCTTTTAATCCTGTCATTCAATTTCATCACAAGGTGGTTCCTGCAGCAAGGAATTCTCCCACCAGCCGGATGGTTCCGTAAGTACCTAATTTGTTTTGCATCCGGAAGGGGTAGCTTCACAAACCAAGCAAAAGGAAAATCTGCAGCATTTCTATTCAGTATCCTATACAGATTAAAAAAAAAACAATCTTTTGGGGGTAAAAATCAAAGCATGCTCTTTGTATGTGTTGCTTTCTTTTATTAGTGATCAAATGTTTTAATTATTAGAGTTAATAAGGTAAGTACCAGTGATATTTTGACCTAAAAATAACTTTTTTGCTCTTTAAGTCATAATAGATATCCGTGAAGTATCCCAATCACAATATCTATTTTTTTTGCAAATTATGCCACATCAGAGATTCAGTGCACCAAAAGCAGAATCGAAAAGCATCCCCTGTGAATCCATTCATCATAAAACCTGACCAAATTTCAGAGAAAGAATATACTATATGGTGTCTGTAAATGCTGTTTTCCCCTTTTTTCCTGATTCTCGATTGCTTAATAGTACTATTTTGTGTTGTGTCACTCAGATATGAAAATTCTTCAACTTCTAGTCCAGTATTTATGACATGGCTCACAATGTTATATTTACAGTTTCACCTTCAGAAGGGAGTTGCGACCAACCTTCAAAGGAAACGAATTTGGCAACACACTAAGCCCACAATGGTCGTCAAGGAGACCGCGCAGTGTATTTGGTCGCAAGCTGGACTGGCAGCCCAAAGTGTAAAAGGGGTGCTCGCACCAAAGAAGAGAAATTTGGGCAAACTGCCGAAGCCAGCCCTGACCCCAGAAAAGGTTGACATTGTTAAGGGTGATATTGCTAGTCTGAACAAAATGTTGTCAAGTGTGTGACATTTTGCCATTTCATTTGCAGCTACCTTGTCCTACTGGGGTACTGAGAAGAGGGTGGACGTTGCTGCGGTGGCAGCTAACCTGACTAATATCCTGTCTGAAAAAATACAGGATTCTATTAAAGCGGAGCGGCGGCTACTGAACCAGCAGGACTGAGAATCAGTCATGAGGGATAAATAAATTTCCACAACGTGCAGATGCATAGTTCATTATTTAGTCTAGTATATATGGGGGATGTCCTTGCCCCAACTGGTACCAGTTACAACTGGTACCAGTTAAGCTGATACCAGTTAGTACCAGTTAAACTGGAAATTTGTACCATAAACCAGTTTAACTGGGACCAGTTAGATACCAGTTAGAACTTTTCACCTGGGTTGTATTTCTATTAGGGGTGTGCGAATACTCGAATATACGAATTTGAATTGAATAGAAAGTCCCCGAATAATTCTATTTGCGAATTGAATTCCTAGTATTCGGTCACTCGAATATTCAATATATTCGGCCTAAGACGCGTGGTCGACGCGGAGCTGACAAAAACCCGTTTTTTCTCCCGATGTAAGCGCCGTGATGTTAGACAGACCATGCGAAAAACACCTTTTGGTCCTACCATTCCACAAAAATCTAACGCACAGGTTAGAAAAGAGAAAAGTAACGAACACCACAAACTTTATAGCACGCAGATTTACTCACGATCGTGACACAATCTACCCTTGAATCACAACCGAAATATCCCGTTTGCGCCGCTTCCAGAAAGGAATTGTTGGGAGGCCGGAATTCCGCGCCGTGCCTAATTCTTTTCACGAGTAAAGCCCCTCGTTTCAGAGTGAAGCGCCGATGTAAAACACACTTGCCGCACTCACAGAAATCGGCGACTGCACGATCACAGAAAGAAAACTATGTTAACCACGCCGATGAAACCAGCGCAAGCCGCACGCAAATTCCAATTCGGAACGAAACGGAACAGAAAAATAGTGTGCCTAGATTTGAGAGAGTTTCCAACCGTTCGATAGCCGCGTTTGAATTACGAACTGCGAGAAGGTGACGAAAAGACGAAAGCGTCTATCGGACAGGCGTCGAGGCTCTCACGTTTGCTCGCGCTCGCCTTCTTCTTAAGCGACAATACAACACATGCGCACTTACGACCAATCTGCGCAGAAGCCGTCTCCGTGGTTTCAGTTCCGCTTGCTCCCTCGTTTAAATCTAGGCTCTCTAAAACAGGATAGATAGACGGAAAAATGGATGCATAGCGGCAGTTGGACGGTGACTTGCGCCACCTAACCACGTTTTGTTTTCTTACTTCGGATTATATTTTTTAAGCCTGTTTACTCAGATTTAACACCTATCTGTTTATTTATGTAAAATAAAATCCCGGGTGCCCTTTTTGTTGCCTTAAAATGGAGACCAAATATCGCAAAATGCCCCTTTTCTGAGATATACGAATATTAAAAAAAAAGTCGCGGTGTGAGGTTGTGCTGTAAATGAGAAAAACAAAAGGCACGCGTGGCTGTAACTTTGGTTTTTTTGTGACGTTTAGGGTAGCTAGAATATGTTTGCGCCATAAAATTGGATCTTTAGTGCCCAACGTCCAACAGCAACTGCTTTTTTTTTTCACCAGAACGTTTTTATATCTTAGCTTTTGTTCCGCACAAGGTGCACATTCTGCACCAGGCGCATCCTCTGCACATATAATAATCTCATTCGCAGCACACTTTGAAAAATTCCTACAAATAAAATCACTATTCGATATTCGATTCGATATTCGGCTTTTTTTTCTTGATTCAATTTAGTATTCGATTCGAAAACTACTATTCGGTATTCGCACACCCCTAATTTCTATACCCGGGCAGCGGTCCCTGAAATGCTGACAAAACGAGTCAAGCGTTTCAACAAGCTGTACTACGAGGATGCAGAGTACCTTTCCTACATGGTGTACACAACGGGCACGCTGCCATCATGATCGGTGGCCATGCAAAATGGAAACTATAGTTGTGGCAGGCTAAGAACATAGGGCCACAGAAAGGAAGGATGGGGAAGAAAAAGCAGACGGAATGCTGGAGAAGAGGGGCTTCGTCCTCTCCTCTCGAGAGTGCGTTCAGCTTCTTCCTGCCTATTCTTCTTTTCCATCGCGCCATCTTCTTAGCCTGTCACACTATAACCATCAAGGTAGCTATGCATTCCGTAATGCAATTTGAAATGTGTGGAGTACTGGCAACTCGAGCAAAATATTTTCTTTGTTTTACAGCTCCCTGCTTTGCCTGGCAGGTACACCAATTTTAATGAGAATAATAATAGGTGGCTGTATCTATTTTGACGGTTAACATGCATCTTTCATTTCATGTTATGAAAGCTTTATATTAATTTACAAGACTGCTAGATTAACAATAACTGTTTGTACTAGACTGCGACTAATGTTCTAAGCATGTGGTGGTGAAAATAGGAAGCTCTGTACGAAAGTCTGAAAGCTGTTTTGCTGATGATGAGATTTGACTCTCTAGGTTTCTCAAATGTTGCTTTCTTTTCTTTTTTTTAGTTGAAGTCAGGCACGTATCCAGGGGGGAGGCCCATGGGGCCCGGGCCCCCCCCACGAAATCGCCCATTTTGCTGGGACCTCCTCTCCCCCCTCCCCCTCATACGGCATTTTGTCATGGGCGGGCCCCCCCCCGAAACAAAATCCTGGCTACGTGCCTGGTTGAAGTGTATATATGGTTCCGAATGATGGAACATTTTTTCAAATATTTTTGCTGGTCACTAGTCGACAAATGCTGTGTTGTTTGCAAAACCCAGATATTTTAATAGCAAAGTTTTGCAGCCGAGGATAGTATACACAAATTGCGAGTTTCCAGTGATAAGGTATAAGTAGGGTTAGGAGGTTTCGGTTTAATCGGATAGAAGTATGCTGAATCCATTTTAGGAATTTCGGTTCTAACCGAAAATGGTCAGTTTTTAGGTTTGGATATTTTGGTTTAAACAGATAAAAACCAACAAAGGTATGTCAAATCCATTTTCGGAAATTCGGTTATAACTAAAACATGTCAGCTTTTTAGGGCGGTGCAAGGTTCGACATAGTGTGACCTCTTCATGATTGCCCTCTTCCAGGGTTCAACACGGAACAAAAGACATCTTGGGTTGCCCTTTGCAGGACCTCTGTGTTCTTTTTGTGATCAGGTTTTGTGTCAGGTTCCTGGTCCTCAAAAAAAAGTTGGGGTGTGGGCTGGTATGAGGTTTTCCACTTCATGTACTTTAGAGGAAATCCGGGACAGCCATTATTACTTTTAACACCATCTCTCAAACTTCCATTTCATTTCATTTATTGTTCCCTTAAAGCGCCCGTAGGGCTTTACATAAGGGGGGGTTTTGACAACAAACAAAAACAAAGAAAGGAAAAACACAGGGTTAAAGGTTGCTAAATATCGAGAAAAGTAGCAAGTGCAGCTCTGAATCTAGATGAGTCTTGAATTGTAACAATATGTTCTGGCAGAGAGTTCCATTCTGAAAGTGATAACTGCAGTGGAGAGAATTTAAAAAGGTTTGTCCTTGGTGTTACCAGATGAACTTTCTGAGAATGGTCTGTACGAGGAGAAATGTGATGAGCCGCAGGACAGTACAATTCTCTCTTTAAAGGGGCTTGATAATACAAAGCGTTAATGAAACTAGTCTGGTCAGTTTCCTTCTTTCCGCGAGCAGTGGAAGGCCAAGTTCTTTTTTTAGCGTAGTAATGCTAGTGTGTGTGTAGTTTTTAAGAATGAACCGAGTTGCCCTGCTTTGGATCGACTCTAATTTCTGTATTAAGTAAGCCTGGTGGGGGTTCCATGTTGTAGATGCATATTCGAGCTGCGGGCGAACAAGGGCAGTGTAAGCTACGAGTTTTGTCTCCCGGTTAGCCATATGTAGTGTTCGTCTAAAAAAACCGAGGCTTTGGTTTGCCTTTACAACGACGTGATTAATATGAGCTTCCCATGATAAGTTTGACGTGAAATGAACCCCAAGATATTTGTACGTGTGCACATGTTCAATGGGCGTATTAAAAAGAGACTAGCTAAACACTGTGGCACTTCGCTTAGTGTTGAAGTTTAAGAATTTTGTTTTTAGGATGTTGATTTGCATTTGCCACTTTTTACACCATGTTGCTAGGGTAATCAAGTCATTCTGAACTTGAATGCAATCACTAATGCAAGATATCTTCCTATACACCACACAATCATCAGCGTACAAACGGATGAATGAAAGAATACTATAGGGTAAATCATTCACGTACAAAAGAAAGAGCAGTGGACCCAGCACGGTCCCCTGCGGCACTCCCGATTTTACTTTCTGATGTGATGAAGATTTGTAATCATAACAAACACTTTGCGAGCGATTGAAAAGAAAATTCGATATCCAGTCTATCACAAATGGCTCCACTTGGAAAGCACGTAATTTTTGAACTAGTCGATGAT
The DNA here is from genome assembly GCA_013358835.2 of Ixodes persulcatus. NCBI lineage: Eukaryota > Metazoa > Arthropoda > Arachnida > Ixodida > Ixodidae > Ixodes > Ixodes persulcatus. The sequence goes on from JABSTQ010006586.1 coordinate 30,712, forward strand.
GCGGCACCCTGTAGAATGCTTTTTTGAAGTCAATAAAAATTGCATGCGTCTCAGTTTTAAAATGCAGGTTACTGTGTATATCAGTTACAAATTCAAGAAGTTTGGTTTCGCAAGAGTGAGACCGACGGAAGCTGTGCTGGTTTACAAAAAGAAGGTTGTTTGCTGACAGGTGATCCATGATATTTGAAAATAAAACATGTTCCATTAATTTACTCGGAACACTCGTCAGAGAGATGGGTCGATAGTTAGTGAATTCATTCTTTTGACCATTTTTAAAGACAGGGGTGACTTTTGCCAGTTTCCAATCAGCAGGTATTTGGCCACTAGTTAGGGATTGCTCAAAGATAGAACAGAGGAGAGCGGAAGATTCACATTTGCTAAGCTTAAGTAGCTTCGTCGTGATATTGTCAGGACCGGGGGCAGAGTTTGTTGAGAGATGCTCTATTAGTTTCTGAATTCCACTCAGAGACATAGTGATTGGGCATAGTGACATAGTGCCGCCCGCAGGGCCGACAAAGCAACGCTCGGTCACTGACATCTAGAAGATTCGCGTTCATTCTCGCACCAGACGTAACTTTCCACCTGCTTTGTTATTCTCGAAAGTGACAGTTCATCCTCGCCCCGAGCGCGCGACGCTCGAGCCTTCTTTGCCGAACTTTCGAGATGGTGACGCACGGTAGATAAGCAGCTACCCGCGACCTTGTCGAGTCAGTCTCACTCGCGCTCTCAGTTTCGCCGCCGAATCACCGCCTGCTTTTCTGCTGCCTCGACGCTCTTTCCTTTCTTATTTTGGTTGGCATAAGTTCGCCCATTAAACCTTCATTTTCAGTTCACTCTTCGCCTTCTCGTCGCCTTAATTCGTGACATTTCTGGTGGAGGTGCGGGGTAGGAAACCCGTGCAGCGTACCCCTACAAGAACACGTTCAGCAAGCCCCATTTCCCGACGACCTTCCGTTGAAGACCCGGAGCATCGTGCCAGCCGCCGTCTTCAAGGGCAAGCTCCTGAATTCGGACCACTCCCGGACCACTCCCGACGACAAGAAGCTGCGTGTCCTCATGCGCGGGGTGAGGGACGACATCTTTGGAGGCCTGGTCCGCAACCCGCCGGCAACAGTCAAAGCGTTCGTCACGGAGGCAACGAACATGGAGCGCGCCCTCCAAGCACGCGCCTCCGACTACGAACGACATCCCGGCGTCGTTGCCTCCACGCTGCTTAATGACGACATCGGCGCCCGTACCCGGGACATCCGTGACGTTATCCGGGACGTCGTCCGAGAGGAGCTCCGAAAGCTGCTCCCCGCTGCTGAGCGTCCGGCGTCGCTGTCAGTCGCCGAGATCGTGCGCGACGAGATACAGCGGGCCTTGCAGTCTGAAACTCCCGTCAACATGCAAGCCCCTGAGGAACCGAGGCTGACCTACGCCGCCATGGCCAGACGACCGCTGCAAGCTCCCCGCCAAGCTATGGCGCCACCACGACGTGAACCTCCAGCGCCACAGTACTTCCAACGTCGCGAAGTATGGCAGTGCGTGCGCCCGGAAAAACCAGCACCCAGGAAAACAGACGTGTGGCGAACGGCCGACCGACGCCCGCTTTGTTACCATTGCGGGGAAGCCGACCATGTCTACCGCCGTTGCCCGTACCGGCAGCTGGGGCTACGCGGTTTCCACCCCGACGACCCGCGACCACGCTACGGCGAGCGACCACGGGACATCGACGAATACCTCCGCCGTTCGCCATCCCCGGGACCGTCTCCCCGCCGCGGTTTCCGATCGCCGTCACCCCAACGCCCTGCATCGCCTCATCGTAGGTCCCGCCGAGAGAGCCTGTCTCCCGTGTCCCGCCGGGAAAACTGAGTGGGGCAATACCGGGAGGTGGTATTGCCGATGACAAACGACGCCAATATCCTCCACAAACGTCGGAGGGCTCCCCCAATAGCGACGAGACTCATCAAAGCGAAGCTTCTGCGACGGTGTCGAATAACCTCGACGTTACCATCGACGGTCACGACGCAAAGGCACTCGTCGACACCGGAGCAGACTATTCCGTTTTAAGTGGGAAGCTCTCTCGCCGCCTTCGGAAAGTGATGACGCCGTGGGATGGCCCGAAAATACGAACCGCCGGCGGACATCTCATCACACCAGTGGGAAGGTGTACTGCGCGCGTGGACATCCACGGAGAGATCTGCCCCGTGAAATTCGTCGTCCTCAAAGACTGTTCAAGAGACGTCATCCTTGGCATGGACTTCCTCTGTGAGTACGGTGCGGTGATCGACCTTGGAGCAAACAGGTTGACGCTGCGAAAGCCCGTGCTACCTCCGGAGGGAACCAAAACGACGCCAGACGCCGTCAGAGTCATTGCGGACCACGTGAACCTGCCGCCGAGGTCGAGTGTTCTTGTGCCCGTCGTGACCGATGCAGTCGCCCGCGGGAAAGTCCTTCCGGAGGGCAATGTCCAACTGCTTCTCAGAAGAGGAATAGGCGTCGCAAGGGGCGTAGCAGAGCTGCAGGATGGACGTTCTGTGGTCCTCGTGACGAACTTTCGACCGGAGGCGCAGCACCTCACGAAAGGTGCCGCTATAGCACACGTCGAGGAACTCCGGGCCGACCCCGAAATCGCCGTGATCTCCGACGAGCCCTCGCCATGTCAGCCGTACAGTGCACCGCCACCACAGCTCGACGTTAACCCCAAGCCTGCCACGACGACCCAATATCTGGTCACCTTGGCTACAGTAGGACTCTTGCACGGATCCGAGAAAAATACTACTGGCCCAAGCTCCCGAAGACTGTCCACCTCTACGTCCGTTCGTGCCACGAATGCCAACGACGCAAGAAACCACCGACGAAGCCGGCAGGTCTCCTGCAACCGATAACGCCCCCGACTCCACCATTCCAGCAGATTGGAATGGATCTTCTCGAACCTTTCCCACCGTCGACGCAGGCAAACCGTTGAATAATCGTGGCAACTGATTATCTCACCAGGTACGCCGAGACAAAAGCACTCCCGTCGGGGACCGCCGTGGAAGTAGCCAAGTTCTTCGTGGAGTCTATCGTCCTCAGACACGGCGCTCCCAAAGTCCTGATTACGGACCGAGGATCCTCGTTCATGGCGCAACTGACACAAGAGATACTCCGCCTGAGCCACACCGACCACCGCCGGACCACGGCATACCACCCGCAGACCAACGGGCTGACGGAGCGAATAAACAATACCATCGCCGACATGATTTCGATGTACGTGGACGTGGAACACAAGACGTGGGATGAAGTGTTGCCCTACGTCACGTTTGCATACAACACGGCGATTCAAGAAACTACCGGCATTACACCTTTTCAGCTGGTGCACGGCAGAAAGGTGACGACGATGCTCGACGCCATGCTGCCCCACGACCCGACGGACGACGGCACCGACGACGCCCAGCTGGTCACCCAACGAGCAGAAGAAGTACGCCAGCTAGCCCGTCTTCGAATAAAGGACCAGCAACGTGTGGACGCTGGCTGGTACCTTCGTCGCCGCGACGTGGAGTTCCAGCCCGGAGACAGGGTGTGGGTGTGGACGCCCATTCGCCGCCGCGGCCTCAGTGAAAAACTGTTAAAACACTACTTCGGACCCTACAAGGTCATCCGCCGCCTTGGGGACTTGAACTACGAGGTGCTCCCCGACGGAACCCGACCATCAGGACGCCGCCAGCCACGACCCGAAGTCGTCCACGTAGTTCGACTCAAGCCGTTCTAAGCGCGCTAGGATTTCGACACTGCATGTTCATTTCGTTTCACCGTAATTTTTTTTAGCCATTTCTGTTATTCTTTCGCGTTGCATCGGGACGATGCACTTTTAAAAGGGGGGATAATGCCGCCCGCAGGGCCGACAAAGCAACGCTCGGTCACTGACATCTAGAAGATTCGCGTTCATTCTCGCACCAGACGTAACTTTCCACCTGCTTTGTTATTCTCGAAAGTGACAGTTCATCCTCGCCCCGAGCGCGCGACGCTCGAGCCTTCTTTGCCGAACTTTCGAGATAGTGATGCACGGTAGATAAGCAGCTACCCGCGACCTTGTCGAGTCAGTCTCGCTCGCACTCTCAGTTTCGCCGCCGAATCGCCGCCTGCTTTTCTGCTGCCTCGACGCTCTTTCCTTTCTTATTTTGGTTGGCACAAGTTCGCCCATTAAACCTTTATTTTCAGTTCACTCTTCGCCTTCTCGTCGCCTTAATTCGTGACAATAGGACATAGTGACATAGTGTGGTTAAGAACCTAAATGCAATGTATATTTTGCCATTCCTCTGGTTGCTGTACAGTCATCACCTCAGATGGTCACGTCCGTCAGAATGGGAAGGAAAAAGAAGTGCCCTGCAAGATTATGCCTGCGAATTTGAGGTGCGTCCTGTCGGAAGTTGTAGTGAAGACCATGTTTCTCTTGTGTGCAATTACTGCCGCACGACGCTAAAGTCAAGTTCCGTGTTTTGGGGGAATAGGCTTCATATCTGACTTGTTTGTACATAGAGTTTTCTTTTTTGTTCTTTTATAGTTGCACACATTCGCCAAATAAAGTGTATTTTTTAAAGGTACCTGTGCCATTATTTTTTTAGTGATCACAAATATTAGAGCTACAAGAACCACCTGGTCCGGTGTCCAATGGTAATTCTTTCATATTCACCGAAAAAAAAGATAAACTTCTGTGAGCATAAATATACACCGAAATAAACCGAATTTTAGAATAAGCACGAAAACAAGTACACCGAATTTTCAAACGTTTAAAACCGAAAAAACGCAGAACCCAAGGTATAACCTTGCATTGGTCCTAAATAAACTAAAGCGTAATTTGCTAAATGTTTAAAGACCTGATCTCAGCAGGTTTCATACTTGTTTACACTGAAATTTTGTTTTAAATTTGTACCTTGCACCACAAATAAAATAAAATACTAATGAACTGTCTTCGCAATGTTAGGGCTATGGCGAGGAGAGCAATTGGCCATAAGTTAGTCAGGCATACCCCCAAATGCTGTAACAAATGCCAAACAAGCAAACCAGGCACAGAGGCGCGCAACCAAAAAAAAATATCTCGCACGACAGTCGCGCGCTTGCTCCACGAAGAGGGTTACGCAAACGGTGAACGAACGGGCGAGGTCTCAACTCGCGACCCGACGGGGAAGGAGGAGAAGGAGGAGGAGGAGGATGCTCGCACCACAGTAAATAAGCATACAGTGGTCCCACTCAAGGCGACTTCCGGTAATTGCGCAGAGGCAGCGCCCCTCACCACATATCGCAAACTAAATCACTTTTTATGTTTCTGATTTCTTGTTACAGAACGCCATGTAAAAGTAATTGTTATAAAAGAGTTATTGCACCAGTAATACTAATTTTTAAAAATATAAAAGACCCGCTTATTTTCGGGAAAGAATAGAAGAATGCTTGACCTAAAACCGTTACACGGTTACCCAGGGTTACGACCAATGAGAGGAGTCGAGGCGCTGGGCTACGGGCTGCTGCGGAGATTGCGGAGTTCAAATGTGTTTTTGGTGTCTAAATTCGAAGCATTCGAAGCTGATAGTAAAGCACCTGCTGAGAAGCTGGTAAGCTGTCTATTATAAGTTTTTTTGTTGCAAAATAGCAGAGTGTTATATATTATACTTCGCTTCTCTGGAAGTCGTCATTTCCGCGACAAATATCGCTGAGGAACTAGCCGTTACACAGAATCATATGCATTAAATTGAAACAATGTAGTGGTGAATTATACACGTGTGTATATTAAGTTTTGTAAGGTGCTGATTTCCCTCCTTGCATCGATGAAGCTAGTGCCGAATCGTCTTTCTATTCGGAATCATGAACAACAAAGTAACCGCGGCTTTGCACATGTAGAAAGAGGCTCGAAACTGATGCAGCCCAAACGTAAATGAAAAAAAAACGCTGAGTGCGCTTCCGTGTCGCAAGTTTCGATTTAGGATTTACTGATCACGTTCATTTTAATGTGTTCTCAAGTGGTGCTCTTGAAATAAGGGCACCCAACTAGTGCAAACAGATGTAATCGTTCTGGTAGGTACAAACCCTAATTCAGTTCATGTTAAAAAAAAAAAAAGTTATTTTGTAGTGAACTACTGCGTTGAAAACGGCACAATGTCTCCTTGTCAATCTGTGTTCGGGAAGAATTGGGTGTTCACATCAGCTAATAAAAAAACGAGAGGGAATCAATCTTGAGTTGAAGTTGGCAAGGACACTCCCGTCTTTGCAATCACCGTTCCCACGACTTGTTCCTCAAAACTCGCGACCTTTCCAAATAGTCGTTCAATAGGTACTCAAGTTATGAAGAGTGTGTTATGCAGACAGTTTGTCCAGACGAGGCAAGGATATACTTTTGTTACGATTGGTTTCGAGAACAGGGGTCTGTTACAGAAAAGATCTTGCGGCGTCAACACGGTGACACGCTCGGAGAGGAAGAGACCGCAAAGAAATAAGCCGAGCGACTCCAAACTTGCATGACCTTGTCCAAACTATGAGCAAGGGACGAGCGGGATTCGAAATGGTCAGATGCTTAGCTAATCCGCCCAAATTCGTGTCTCGAGGACGCAGACTGATACCACTGATAACGACATCATCGGCCTGGGCTAAAGAAGGGACGCCTTCTGGGCTAAAAAAGGAAGGCGCCGGAACGGTTTACATAGCAAAAGCACAAACGACCACGGCCTTGTTCGAACTCGTGGGATGCGCGTTTGAGGCAGTCACACGCTCAGCTGACCCGTCGCGAAGAGAGTGTCGTCTGCTCTTGGAGGAATGGATCGCAAAGGAATGCGCATTACTCTATCCTGAGAAAGAATAGGAGTCCCGAGGATCTAGGTGAAGATCACAGAAAGCACGCTCATGTGTACCTAGCTGAGTCTAAGCAGTTGATACTACATAAAACGAGAAACTCAAGTGAGGGGGACCATTGCACCGCTGTTCCAGCTATGCGGCGTCGCGCGTTGGCATGCAAAATGAAAGGTTGCTTTCTATGTGGTGCAGATGCAGAAGGGTTCCTACACCCATTTCCCAAAGACCCCGGATGGTAAGTGAATAACTGTTGTAGCTATTTTGTCCTATTCTGCATGACATTGCTGAAATCGGTTTACTATAATAGCTTCACTTTATTTGTTTTTTTTTTTCTTTTTTTGTAAGAGCAAATGAAACAGCACTATTCTCTCTTTTTTTTTATGGAGACAAATACTTTGCAAGATATGCTCGTGCGTCAGCTTTCAATTTCGGTTTTGCCCTATTACCGCGCCTGTTTTATTTATAGGCCTTTCGTAATTGGGGCCAACCTTTCTTAAAATGAATCGCCGATTCCGATGCCACAGCATTAAATTTTTCACACCGTAAAGCAAGAGTTTTCTTTTTATCATGTAAATATGGCGACCTAGACAACCAACCAGTTTCCTCAGGCTGAGTGCGTCGTTCCATCGGTACCTTGACCACTGCTTTTCGTGTGATCAATTTTCACCCCATTGAAACTAAAACAGAGATATAACTCCCGATCACAAAATTTTGTACATCCCGATCACAAAATTTTGTACGACCGAAATATTCCTGAAAGTGGCGCTTCGCTAAATTCGCAATATATTGACCTCGCAAAAATGTGATGACCGCTAATATTTTATAATTTAGGAGGAAATTTGTTTCCAAGAACGATTTAGGCGAGCAGTGCTCCGTGCGAATGCTGTGGAAGCATGCATTCATATATTAACTATACCAGCCATGTCCTCTAATTAAATAAAACTCCAATAAAGTGTACGGCATGCATTTCTGTATTTATACATCCAGTGAGTCAAGAGACCAAGACAGCAGTATGCCTGCAGTCTTGCTATTATCAAAGCTAGCCTTTTTGGCTAGCTTGAACTCTTGTTGTAGCTGCATGTACAACTGACAGAGGATGTGTGGGGTGCAATTGAGATTGAAGCCTCCACTGTCATTGCTCCATTTAAAAATGTGCACTAAAGCAATGGTCTGTGCTTTATTCTTGAAGAGAAACATTTTCATACCTGCAGGCAGCGGCTGTAGCTTCAGGCTATTGGCAGTACTTCTCCGCAAACTGTAAAGCCCCGCACGCTGCACACAAACTACAGGCTTTAGCAAGAATTTTCAAGATAAAGACTTCGCAAGCACCTTGAAAAGATGGTTGAACAAGTTTGCAGTACCAAGTCTGAGGTAAGCATGACAACGAAATTGAGGGCGTCTCCACCACAAGAGGCATCCTTTTCTAATTAGTTCATGTCAATAACTGCCACCAATACAAATTGTAAAGTGTCCAGATGTCAAGCTTTAATTCTGAGGCTATGCATAAAAAAGTATTGAAAGAGAAGAGCGGTTATTTGGCTGTTTTCATTATGTTGAGGTCGCATGCGCGCGCACTGACAGAGCGGCTTCCAAGAAAACTTTTCTCCGCTCGACCAAGTGGCTTTGGAGACTTTGGTCACGTACGCGCACACCGACAAAGCGGCTTCCAAGAAGACCAATGCCTCGCGGTTGCACCACTTCACGCAACCGCGGGGTAACCTTGACAGGAGGGTTTAAAAGGGAGACAGAACAGGAGACTGTACTCGGCAAGACGACATGGGACCAGCGGCCTGGACAAACGCCGGCATCGCTCTTTCATTATTATTTTAAATTTGGTCAAGTAATAATCAGTTATCTAAATAAAAGTTTAGTGTTCTCACCAACAGTTCCAGACCATTTTAATTTCCGAGTCAAGTCAAGAACAACTCGAGACGCTACAGTGGTGGCCAGGTTTTCCCCAGTGCAACCACGAACAGCCCCAACTCAGCCATGCCGGACGAGGAGCCCATCCCCAGCACTGTCTCTGCAGTCGCCCTCAAGCTTCCGGGGCTCGGGCCCCCCCCAAAATCTTCCATTTTGCTGGGACCTTCTCTCCCCCCTCCCCCTCATACGGCATTTTGTAGTGGGCGGGCCCCCCCCCGAAACAAAATCCTGGCTACGTGCCTGCCCGCAGCTGTGGTTCGTCTAAGTCGAGTCTCAATTCGCCACTCGACAAATCACGGCTGACATGACGAAGTTCCACCACATCGTGTCCAGCCTCTCCCCAACCATCGCCACAGAGGTGAGGGATCTGCTACTCACACCGCCAGCCGTCGATGCCTACAACACCCTAGAGGCACAACTGATCCGCCGCACGAGCGCCTCAGAGGAGAAACGCCTACAGCAATTCTTGACAGCAGAGGAACTTGGCGACCGCACTCCAAAGCAGCTGTTGCGTCGGATGGAGCAGCTCCTCGGAGACAAAGCGACAACCATTGACGAGTCCCTCCTCCGCGAATTCTTCCTGCAACGGCTGCCAAGCAACGTTTGGATGGTGCTCGCATCGGCGGGGGACATCGGCCTCGCCAAAGCCCAGCATGCTGCACACAAACTACAGGCTTTAGCAAGCATTTTCAAGATAAAGACTTCACAAGCACTTTGAAAAGATGGCTGAACAAGTTTGCAGTACCAAGTCTCAGGTAAGCATGAAGACGAAACTGAGGGTGTCTCCACCACAAGAGGCATCCTTTTCTAATTAGTTCATGTCAATACCTGCCGCCAATACAAACTGTAAAGTGCCCAAATGTCAAGCTTCAATTTTGAGGCTATGCATAAAAAAGTATTGAAAGAGAAGAGCAGTTAATTGGCTCTTACCGTTTTTTCTTTTTTTCATGATGTTGTGGTCACGTACGCGCGCACCGACAGACTAGCTTCCTAGAAGACTCTACTCCACTCGACCAAGCGGCCCCGGAGAGTTTGGTCATGTATGTGCGCACCGACAAAGCGGCTTCCGAGAAGACCATTGCCTCGCGGTTGCATCACTTCATGCAACAGTGGGGTAACCCTCGGCAAGAGGGATTAAAAGGGAGGCGGAACAGGAGACGGTGCTCGGCAAGACGACATGGGACCAGCGGCCTAGACAAACGCCGGCATCGCTCTTTCATTATTATTTTAAATTTGGTCAAGTAATAATCAGTTATCTAAATAAAAGTTTAGTGTTCTCACCAACAGTTCCAGACCATTTTAATTTCCGAGTCAAGTCAAGGACAACCCGAGACGCTACAGTGTTAATAACTCCTCCAACACATGTACTGCATTGGCTGTGAGTACTGAAGCTTAATCACATTGGATACCGAACCATGTCTTAGCTGTTCCCAGTTGTCATTTCACTGACACTGATAAAACAGACTGACTTTTCTTTTCCCAGACTGACTACTCCAAAGGGGAGACACAGCACTTTCCCTCCCATGCCGGGTTCTCCCTCCCATGCCGGGCCAGCCCCTCCCATGGTAAGTTGTGTTCTGTTTTGATCTGAATTCCTCTATATTAAGGGGGTTAAAGAAGGAAAAGAGGTGCTGGTGTACCTGCCTCGCATTCTGTGTGCTGGATGATCTAGGTGTTTTCGTAGAGCTTATATCACCTTCTCCATATGCAGCTCGCTATGTCCGTCTGCAGAACCCCTTAGCCAAGTGCTACCCTCCTTTGAGCCAGCCCCTCCCATGGTAAGTTGTGTTCTGTTTTGATCTGAATTCCTCTATATTAAGGGGGTTAAAGAAGGAAAAGAGGTGCTGGTGTACCTGCCTCGCATTCTG
>JABSTQ010006587.1:0-40987 GCA_013358835.2 Ixodes persulcatus
GTATATCGCACGTTTGTATTTTAAGCCTGGTGGCTGTATTTTTCGTTATAAACGGCCCACTCGGGCAAGCGCTCGGAGAACAGCCAGCGAAGACCACGTGACATCCAACGCAATCGTGACGTAGTTCGTCTCGGGAAGAGCAAAGCTACGGGGCGGGGCGCCTGACGTCGAGAGGATGGCCTAGTCGTTCCAGCCACCGAAGCGGCTGTTCTTCTATGAATTTTAAGTGGCGGGTTAATCTTGTCTAATGGTGTAGAGGGACAATAGCGACTTCTGGGTCACACAAAAGGGATTCTTGGGAAGAGGGGAGTTCCTCCCTCCCCTCTTCTCTCGTCGTGGCCGGAGGCGAGACAGTTGCTGTCACTACCTCTCAAGGTTCCTAGACGGGCATTACAAACGAGGCGTTAGCGACATCCACCAGGTGCTCTTTGCTAATCGTTTAATTCGTTTTAAAATTCTTTTTCGTGACTTTTTAAACAAGATATTGGTGTGTTCGATGTGATACTGCTCCTTTGAACACATATACACCAAAAAATAAGCGGCGAAATTTCATTAAAGTATCCCTTTAACATTCACAAAGAAGCAGCAAAACATATATAATTTCTGTACCATGTTATTTTCTTTTTTACTTTACAGAAATACGCCTGAAGCGCGCGTAGACAAAATTAAATAAAGTTTTCAAGCGCTCGAGCAATTTCAACTTTTCGAGGCAAAACTAACACGCCTAAACCAGCCTGTTTAAGCATGCTTCCAGTAATAAGCCAATGGTATTGCCAGACTAACATTGACGATTAAAGGCCACTGTGTTCTTTCAGTGTCGAGAGTAGATTCTGACTAACCTTTATGTGTGCGTTTAGTTTGACATAAGAACATTGAAAAAGCGAGGTCACCGAAAGGTGACTTCACTTCTTCGGTCACTCTTTGGGTTCAAAACTTCGATCCACGAAGTTTCTTCGGCGTGGCGCAAAGGTATGTGCTCCGTCATACCTTGAATTAAGGGGGATTCAACCGCTCGTCACTCAATGGGCAAATTTCGCTACACAAACCTGAGTTTCAGGAATGCACGATACTATTCAGTCTTTTGGGGGTTACTTATGATAACGTAATAAAGGTTGTGAGGCCCTTGGATATTTTCTTTTAGAGCGCTGGAGATTTTTAATAAAATCCAGAAATATGACCGTTTTGACTTTTTTTAGCGCGTTTTGAGGCATTTTTGAAAATTCAATTATTTAGAAGATAAACGTGACAAAACGCTTGGCCGTACGTACTAGGTGGGCCTATAATCTTAACTTTAAGACCATGACGAGAAAGCAAAATATTGTTGTATTTGCGTATTTGTGTAAATAAAATCACCCTGTTAATTTTATATCCAACTTAATAAACGAGATGGCGACACTAGTACTAAATGCGTCAAACCGGAGATTTTCTTGCTGTTGCTGTTGTTATTTTTCTCTCGAGCTCAAATTCGACCGCGATGTCTCGTTGCTCGAGGATCGGTAGCACGTGTAGCGAAAGCTCACGCTGTAAAGCTCACTGATCGCGGATTCAATCAACCGCCTCTGCCCGTTTCAATCTGGATGAGCAACGTACCGGCGTGCTGTCATGTATGCAGTCTTGTACACGTTTCTAAAGAAACGTAATCGATAACAATTACTATTACTCTTGGCTAAAAAATATTCGATTAGATTACTTGATTACTTGACAGCAAAAGTAATTGGACATTACTTGAAGAAGTAACCATTACGTTTCTGATTACTTTATTGTGTGAAGACTTACCCCCCTATATTTACCATTTTCACAAGTATTGAAGAAGAAAAAACGGGTTCCCTCTTCGTGGTCTTTGCACCTTCACAATGCGGACACAAGCATAAAATTCGTTTGAAGAAGTTTAATGATTTGGGCGTTCGCCAGTTTGAGGGGGGGGGGGGGGGCGGAGGGGGTTCTAGATTTTGATTGTCGCTCATTTTACTATTCACATGTGGATGAACTTGCATGTTATACAAAATAGCAGCAGCTCCAGGATTTGAAACGGATCATGTGTAGTATCCATTTGCGGAAGAGATCGCCCCGACCAGTTAGTTCTTAACTCGAAACCTTGCTTGTCACAAAAACTACGTAGGGGAAACAAGGAAATATTTGAACTGGCTTTGTTATATTTTGCATCCGCTTTAGACATTCTTCGGTTCTGGTTCTCCTACGGGCTGCAACTGTACCCTAAGCAGGATTGTTTTATTTTTTTATTTTTATTTATGTGTGTGTGTGCGTGAGGGGGCTAGTTTGAACGAAGGACTTACAAAGCTACATTCTGCTCCCTCAAACTTCGCCCTGAATGGTCTTTGTCACGCACTGGGGCTTTCCTGGGGCTTCCCAGTCCCAGTCCCCTCGCGGAAAAGAAACAAAAATGAAGATTCCACAGAAATTGTACATACAAAGGGGTTGACTTCGTTTCCTACAGCTCCGCAAAAATCTTTCTTTTTTCTGTTCGAAAAAAGAAGCAAATTTTATTTTTTCATCTCAGAAAAAGGTGTGTGCAGGGAGTTAGAATTAATTTTTATTACTTCAAAAAGTAATCAAATTACTCTTGTGATTACTGCCTAATAAAAGTAATCAACTGATTACAAAATTACTTCAAAAAGTATTCGATTACAAGTAATTTGATTACCTGTAATGCGTACGGTACAAGTCTGCATGTATCACTATTGCGTGATGCACGTTTCAGATGTCAGACAGGCAGTGGTATACTGCACTGTCTTTCATATCCAACGAAGACACCAGATGCCCTCAGAGCTGAACAACTTCCCGCTGTATAAACATAGACACAACAAAATTACAATAGACCGATCTCACCAGCTAGTTTGAGTACGCCACCGCTGCCAACATGCATCGTGGGAGCTGTAGTCTTTCTGCACGCGCGACAACCCTGCTGGAGGTCTGCGCGAGCAGAGCACGAGGCGGCATGAGCTGTCTCGTGAACTGGCGTCTGCCTCCTACGAACTACAGTTATGGCGGCGTCACGCATGCGTGGAACGCTTGGTGAGATCGGTCTATTGATGGCTTCGTTGGTCGGCACTTTTTGAACGTTGCAAAAAAGTTGTAACTATACTCCGTTTCACCTTATGTTGTACCGCAGCGAAGGCTAGAAGCGCGAGCTCATAGCGTTGGCAACTGCCCTTGGTGCACGAGAGCTTGTGCCGTCGAGATGTGCCCTAGGGCAAGGAGCTCGCGCTGGTAGCCTTTCCTGCGGTACAACACAAGGTGAAACAGAGTATAGTCATCAGCAGACTCCTAGCGATAGGCCCAATAAGGTTGTGAAGGAGATACTTTTGTTGATTCTATCTTTTTTTAGTGTGCTATGTTAGCGCGCGTGGTCAAACGCTTGCATACGCTATAAGCGTGGCTCGTAAGCACCCTAAGATCGTGCAGGGTTGAGCAGAAATATCTTTGGGTGCCTCAATGTCCTTCTGTTTAGGGTAATTCCCCCCTTTGTAGTACCCGATGCCGTCAGCACGCGCTCACGGGTAAAATACAAATAAATCGACGAAAACAAAATGTCGCCATAGCACAGTCAGCGCCACAAACCCGTGCCGGGACACGCCGTTTCACGCGCTTCTGAACAAAAAAAGAAAAATAAAGGTGTGGGCCAAATTGGACAGATGTCTCCAACCTAAGCAAAGCGCACATGAAGGCACCCTACTAATATGTATTTGGAAATAAAAAAAAAAATAGTTGAATGGAGTTGCAAAGAAGGCTAAAATACTTATTCCGAACAACATTCATTTTATGAAACATTATTTTAGATATTCTCATTCTCTGTAGACCTTGTTTGGTGGCTAGCGGATATGAAAAAAAAGAAGCATGAATTCTATTATTTTCAACAATTACAATATATTTTCTTAAAGGGATTGTCCGGTGAAAACCGGAAGTTCTTAAGATTTCGTGATGGTTACCTGGTGGGAGCCTAAGGATTAACATAGGCCATTTTTATTCCATTAAACGACACCCCAATTTAGTGTAATCAACGACGGAGAATTGAACGAAACTCCATGCCGAATTTCGCAAGTATCAACGGCTGCAATCCCATGCCTGACGTGACGTCACACCAGTCTTGCAATTGTCATATCCTATGCCTCATTCCTCCGTGGGAACACAGTGCTCCCGACGCACCGCAGCATTCCATATTACTCGCCCCTGTAAATGTCGCGGAGAAGTGTGTAGCGTGACAACCGCACAACGAAAATACCCTTTCATTCTAAAAAAAAAAAAAAAAAAAAAAAAATCTAGCGCAGCAGCAAGGGTGAACCACGTCGTACCGCTCACGCGGAGGACAAAATTCGAAGTGCACTTCTGTTCGGCGCGTTCTTTGCCTGATGTTACCTCAGAAACTCCGCTTCCCTGAAGGTGGAAGAGGAAAACGCCGTTTATGCACGCTTGGGTTAAAATACAATTACTCCTCCAGGGAAGCACACAAAATTCAGATTTGTCGTGGAAGATGCTCCTACAGCCATTGACAATGAGGTCTAAATGTTTTCATGAATACGAAATTTGACCGGATAATCCCTTTAACCAAAAAACGGGTGCTTACTCTGAGATGCAAATTGAATTTTGACGTTAGCGTTTTCACGCCCAAAACAATTTTTTTTTTGTAATTTTAACATTTCCCGTTTTTTGGATTACTAAGAAAACCAAACGGGCCCTCAATAGGTAGAAAATACGTTTCTACCTAAGGTGAGGCGTACGTTTCTTTTTTTATTTTTGTTTCTCTTCACCTTTCTAATTTTTAGGCAAAATCAAATGAACCTCTAAATAACTTTAGTGTCTTCGTAAGTAACCTCGGGAGTTCACTATGTTATTGTTTGTTGCGAACACCTCTTTCAACAGTGATCTTATTGGGGAATTGTAGTAGACCGCTTCCGCAGCTCGCTAAGCACGCGGATAGCGCTCCGTAATCCGCCACAAGACCTTGAACTATGCAGACAAAGCTGGTGGCGCGCATGCGTAGCTGCGGCGTTTTCTTCAGGGATGCAGTAGCGAAGGAGAAAAACAGTCTACTACAACTCCCTACTACGTCACGGTGGAACGAAGCGGTGCTACCTTACCTGTCTGGAAACAAATTGGGGTGTGTGTATGTTTATACAGCCTAGAACATAGTCTGCCTCAACGGGCGACTTGTCTCCCAGCTGTAGGTGATCAATTAAGCCAGTGCAGTACAACCGGTAGCCTGGGGTCTTTAACGTGCATCAAGAAATAGAAGTAATACAGGACCGCACGCCGGTACGATGCTCATCTAGATCGAAACGGGCAGGGTGGGGATTGAAGCCAGGATTCCTGGGTTACACAGCGCGAGCTTTCGCTCCACGTGCTCCGAGCTGGTGAGCTCTAACCTGCTCTAACCCACTCGGCCACCGATTCTTTTTTTTTCTTTTTTGCACTTGGCCACCGATCTCTTTTTATCTGTCTGGACTCAACCCTTTCGATGTGTTTGTGTTTGTCTTGCAAGTGGCGTCAAATGCGCCAGTGCACGAGGCCCGTGTCTCGAGCGGCTCTTGGAAGCAGTTGTCGCCGCAGTACTGAAATGAGCGGCCCTTGGAACCGAATGGCAGCGGAGCACCCGCTCCTCGCACGTGTCTTGCGCGTTTCCACAACAATGGCTGGCGGTACTTGAAAGCGTGAATTTTATCAAATGAATTTAGTCTGCACTTGCCGGCAGCGCCTACAACTTACATAATTTACGAGGATAACTCGAGTGTAACATGGCTTTGTGTATTTGGGTGGTTCTTTTTCGCTGACAGGCAGACAGACGGAAAGTGCCCTTTCTTGCCATACCCGTTGCTAATCTTGTCAGCTGCTGTGCACTTGGCGCGCGATTGTGGACGAGTTGTAGAGCCACGCCACTTGCTTGAACAGAGAACTCCTTGGTACAGCTCACGGGTGGGAAACGGTTGCTTCTTGTTGCATTTGACTCGACGCGCAGAAGTGTGGACCTCTTCGACGAGGTCCACACCTGTGGACGTGCAGAAGTGTGGACCTCGCCACTAAATGAGCGATGCTTAGGGTCGGCACTCTGTTCCCCAATATTGCTGTGGGCGCCGCCATCTTGGTGCTTCTACAGTACAGACGCAACTGCCGATCGTCATGATTCAAAAGTGACACTTCCTCGGCATTTGATTTTGGTGTTAGGAAGCTCATGTAATATTGCTTTGCTCTGTCGCGAAGCGTTTAAACATTTGTGGAGGACGTTAAAACGTTTCCTGTGATTTCAGATAAACTTTCAGATAACTGGCAGCCATGATTTTAAGCCACAATATGGACAAGTTTCGTTACCCTGAAGCGCAGCTTATTTAGTGACACTAGGGAAGATTTTTTTTTTTTTTTTTGCAAAACAACGTTTGCGTGTTAAATGTGGCGGTCCAAACGGCCGCAACGCCGCAACTTGTGCTTTCGATAATTTCGAACGTGGATGGAACTTCGAATTCATTCGGAAATCAGAGCTTATTCTATTCTACGTTTTGTAAGCCACTGCAATCTACGTATGTACTGGCTTGTATCTCACGCCGGCTGTTGGCCGCTTCCTCCAGCGGCGGACGCAGAGCGAAAAAGATATAGCTCGAGGTCGGCGGCGAACAGCCCGTGGCCCGAGCCAACCCCGAGCGCCCGACCTGCATGCGCAGCTGCGAACATGCAACTCGTTTGTTCCGGAAAAATTCTGCGCCATCTATGAGGAAAAGGGTACATATAAATAGCGGTTGAATCCCCCTATTTATATGTGACCTTGAGCTTATCGGCTGTTGTCGTCATTGCGCGATTGGACACCGGCCCCTACCCGAATGCTTCTCGAGCTATCGATTCACGAGCCCAAATCGAGTGTCCACGCCATGCTCGGGTCCAATCTATGAGCGGCATTCAAATATCGTCACTGGCGGTACTGCTACTGCCCAGCTACGTCATCAGGTTTTGCGAAGGAGAGATTGAATGGAAACACTCGGTTTTGTCCTCGAAATTACAGCGCAACAAAGGAGTTTCTTGGTCAGTGGCGTTGCGTGCGAGTATCCTTGAGTCCCACTAATGCCAGTAAGCCCGTGTGAAGTGAAAAACATTCCGATTGAATATCGTTGCACCGCCCCTTTAAGCAAGCTTGATCTTATCAGCTCCACTCAATAGGAACCGTGCACATCTAATTCAGGCCCCGACCAGGGCGTCCCTAGCGGCAAACGGGTCCGTTTCATCGGGGAACTTCCTTGGAACTTCTGCCAGTCGCTGCGTTTGTTGTGCGTTGTAGCGGGTTAGCGCTGTAATTTCCAAGGTAGCTATTCCGCTCTAAGAAAGCCACAATTGATGCGGCAAACAATAGGCGACCGCCGCGACGCGGCCGGCATGCTCGCTTCCCAGAACCGTGCACATCTAATTCAGGCCCCGACCAGGGCGCCCCTAGCGGCAAACGGGTCCGTTTCATCGGGGAACTTCTTTGGAACTTCTGCCAGTCGCTGCGTAGGTTGTGCGTTGTAGCGGGTTAGCGCTGTAATTTCCAAGGTAGCTATTCCGCTCTAAGAAAGCCACAACAATTGATGCGGCAAACAATAGGCGACCGCCGCGACGCGGCCGGCATGCTCGCTTCCCATATCGGTGACCTAAATATAGGTCCCAAATTGTTGCTTCGCCTGTCATGGCTTATCTGTCGACACCTTGGTATGGGATGGGGTACCAGTTCTCCTAAAAATGGTGCAATGTCCATCGCGTCCGCACTTTCTCTCAGCCTGTGTTTCGCCCTGGTACCCCAAAAATTAGGTGAGGTTTTGTCCGTGAGCTCGTACACAGTGAGCTCGTACACAAATAGAAACTCAGTACGAAGTCAATTGCTTTGTCATAAAAACGCGGTTAATTAATTCGAATTATTTTTTTAATTGCCTTCCAATTTTTTTACATCTTTTAAAGCAACTCAGATTTTTCTTCCCCACTATGGTAATTCCGTCCCTTTTGCTTTATGACATACCGCCCCCGACTACGTAAACTTTAGGATTTTCTTAATAAAATTGATACCTGAACGTCAAGCCGGGGTCTCACTGCTCATAAATCTTACAAAGGACGGTCTGCGAACAGATTCGAACGGGTCACCGCGAGGTTTGTGATTCGATTGCTGCAGAGCAATGAGTTTAAGAAGAAACATGGCACGCGGCATTCGAACCACGGATATCGCGAAGACTGAATCGTGTCTCAACGCGGGCACGTAGCCAGGATATTGTTTTTTTTTAAGGGCGGGGGGGGGGGGGGGAAGGGGGGGGGGGGGGTCCCGCCAGTGACAAAATGCTGTATGAGGGGGAGGAGGGAGAGGAGGTCCCAACAAAATGGAAGATTTCGGGGGGGGGGGGGCGAGCCGTATGCCCCCCCCCCCCCCTGCCTGTCTCAACGTTACTGGAGCAAGCTTGTTCCAGTAACGCTGTCGTGTCTGTCAGACTGTCTTTTGTATGAAGTGTAAGCGGTGTGACCTTGGTATTAATTTAGAATTCTATGTCGGGTCATTGGATCAATAAGGAGCAAATCCCATTCCGTCTCCTCATTTGTTTTGTACCCAAACGTGTGCTTAGTATAATTTTTCTTTGCCAATTACATAGATCGGTCGCACATGTAAAGTCGGAGTGCACAAAATGTGCAATATGTGCAATAGGCGAGCTGCCTTCGTAGGAGTATTTTGCACTTCTGTTTGGCCACCTCAGACACTACACATAAAGTGTACTCCGAATTTTTCTGCGGGATAATGGCAAGTTTATTTTTCTTCTGTTGGCAGGGGGGAAGAAAAAACTTCGAGATTTCGCCTCTTGCTTTTGACTGTGAGGGCTTATGAAGACGGAAGTAGTAGTACGCGACGAAATGGAGCTCCTGACCTTGCCGCGTGACACTGCGCCAGTCTGCCTAGAGAGGAGCCAAGAAACTTCTATTGAAACAGGGCTTGTGCCCGCGCTCTATTGGCCAAGCACATAGAAGACAAAGATGTTGAGACAATCTAGGAGCCCAGTGTATTATAGCTAACGTTATATCCCATTCACACGACCGTTAAGGTACCTTTAGCTAAGGAACCTTTATTCTCTGCGGCCAATCAATTAACGATCTTCCGCGTCTGGCGTGTGCTCGCGACCCAAGAGCACGGGCTGATTCGCCGATAGCAAAGGGACCTATGTTAAAGGAACCTTTATGTTGACCATGTGAATGGGGTATTACTTTGATTATAGCCAAGGCTATAGCACGAGTTCATAGCACTGCAAGTGGATCCGGCTGCACCAGAGCTCATGCAGCGGGATTACGTTGTTTCGCTTTTCCAGACTTCACTCTGCCGTGACGATCGCTCACTCGCTAGCTCGCTCAGAATGTGTTAAAAAAATACAGGCTTTAAGGTTACGGTGGAAGAAACACAGTTTCCTTCTGCCGTGTTCCACGCCAAACTCGTCAAATTAAACGGGTCTCCAAGCAGAAAGGAGCGAAAACAGGGCGCGCCATCTATCGGTTTTCTTTCCAACGAATTCTCGCGACGACGAAGGAGCCACGAGTGCACTGATCACTCTAATCCCCACCCCGTTCTCGGCCCTTACGTTTTTCTTAGCCTTGCCAACGTGGCCGGCCTTCCCCCCACTTTCGGCCTCGACACCCCTCCCGGCCCTTTCGCAGTCCTCGGCCTAGCCCCCGCAATTGGCAGTTCCGGCTCGCTCGGCCCTAATCCACGCTCGGTCCTTCCGCGAGGGTCGGCCCAGAGGGGATGCTGCCGATGTCCTTGTGAACAGATATATGTTGTCGGATGGCTTTGTTACAATATCCTTGGTCGTTTAACCCCCCTCCTTCGTTTCCCTCCCTGCTACTCTGAGTACATGAATATTTGCGCAGAAGGGCCATCCGCGTCATGAAGCTCCTAAAGCATGAAGTCTTGTGATAATGATACCACTATGCTACGTTTCATTTTTCGGCTAGTATCGGCAATGAAGTTGTGCGCATAGCTAATGACACCATAAAAAACTTATTGACTTGGGCTAGTTCAAATAATCTAAAAATGAGTGACAACAAACCGAAAGCTCTCTTCTTTCGCCCCAAAACTAAGCATTACGACCTTACATGCGATATTTTTTTCAAACTCCTCTCCTGTCGAACTAGTAAGTTTTTTTAAAACATTGTGGGTGCTATTTTCGAAGTACATGTCGTGGATCAAACACGTCGACATGGATCGTGGACCGAAAACGTCGAACGACACCGGTGAGTTTCTAAACTCGCTTGTTTCGTTGACTCACTTGGCAGCCCTCCATTTGATACTTCCAGGGCCTATATGTTCACATAGTTGTCTCGATATTATTTAAAGGGAAGAGAGAAGGAGGTGCGTGTGTGTGTGTGTGTGGGGGGGGGGGGGGGGAGGTCCTACTAAGTCTTAATTACCCGGCTACGAGGCCTATACTTGGCCTCTTCATCAGGGGTGACTGTGGCAACGGCCATTGACGGTGGTGACAATGTGTGTGTGCGTATTGGGCGGGACGAGAGCATTTTTCTGACCCCTCATCGCATTGTTTACTTGGAATTTTCGCAATAAGTATTTATAGGAGGAGAGGGGCGGGCTATCGAACCCATCCCCTCTCCCTCTGTTCCAACGCCACCCCAAGGTACATAACGTTTATTTTCAATATCATATTCACATGTTACGCTCAGTCGTGACAATGCAGGATTGTTGTTAGCTCTTTAGTCGGACTGGCCGTTATCCTATATCATACGCTTCACTAGGCATATTAGCTGTTTATATAATATAATATAATAATATAATAATAGTTTATTTACCATATACATGTATATATGGTGGGAGCTGGGCAAAAAAACTTACAAGGAGCTTGACTGGTCCCCAGCCCCCTCACAGGAACACAGCGGTGTCAAAAATTTTACAAAGCAAAGAAGTCCACTAATGCAAAACAGGAATAAAAAAACAAAAGGAAGAAAAGCAAACACTAGGCCGAAAATGCCAACTAGATATCAGCCACACACAACAATGAAGAAAATGAACTTGCAAAATACAAAAAAAAGTGAACACGACATTATTTTAAAGAAAATATTCACGGATCTCACGTGGGGTTAAAGATACTATATCAACATTGGAATGCGAGAAAGTGTTGAGTAATGAAGGCAGGGTTCTTCTAATCATCTGAA
This sequence comes from Ixodes persulcatus, assembly GCA_013358835.2. Taxonomy (NCBI): domain Eukaryota; kingdom Metazoa; phylum Arthropoda; class Arachnida; order Ixodida; family Ixodidae; genus Ixodes; species Ixodes persulcatus. The sequence goes on from JABSTQ010006587.1 coordinate 11,164, forward strand.
GGCCGTAGTCAGTGCGCGATGTATCTATTATCCAAGGGTCAGGGTGACGAAGGGTATGAGTTTGCGGTTTTTCTATGGGTGCGCTCGTTGTTGATTGTAGGGACGCTTGTATCTTTATTTGTGCGTCGTTTTTATGTCGTGCTATGCCCGACTATTTGAGCTCGCTGTCCGAGCCTGAAGCCAGCGGTATCGAAACAAACTACGGCGTTGCCTAGAATCCGTACGCCGTAAACAAGGCCTTTGGACTCTCGACGTAAAGTTGCTGCCATCGACGGCTCACGTCGTCGTTTATTTAGTTTTTTCGCCAAGCCAGTTCACGGCCGACACGGTGCAGGCGTACAAGTCTCTCGAGGCCTACGATTACTTCGAGTAGGTTTCCGCACTGCGCGGCGGGATCAGCAGACTGTGGGTCTGCGGAAGTGTATTCATTAATTGATTAAATACACACAGCGTTATCAAGGTATGATATTTTTTTCCTACAGATTAGCAAAAATTAGGTCCGTGTGAAAGTTACGTTTTCGACGCAGTAACGGGTAACGTACTTACGTTACTATTTCAAGTAACGCACACAACTCAAGTCTTTATCGCCCCTTTTTTGCAATAAAAATATTCCATAAAGATTTGTTTTTGTCGTGGTGCCCCATATTAGATGACAGTATTTTAAATGTGATACAAATAAAGTATTATTCAAGAGCAAGTAAACACTTTTCAGGAGGATTAAACGATGTCGATATAGCATGCCGATGACACCAGCTAGTTTTGAAATAATATAATCAATGTGCTGAGACCAAGACATTTGATTTGAAAACAATACACCTAAAGTCTTAAAAGTATTGACAATTTCTATAGGGGACGAGTATAGAACGATGTCACTCGTTAGTGAAATATTCTGATTCTTAGGACTAGAAAGGATAGCTTTAGTTTTATTTTTATTCACTAAAAGATTATTTGACGAGGACCATGCCTCTAGCCTTCTCATTACGTCGTTTGCTATTGGGATGATATCATTACAGATCCGGGTTGATAAGAAAATACTGGTGTCATCGGCGTAAATGATAAATTTAGCCTGCGGCGCAATATTAATGATGTCGTTTATGTATATATTAAAAAGCAGTGGTCCAAGTATGCTACCTTGTGGTACCCCGGATTTTATAGGTTTTATATTAGAGACGCAACCACAGATATTGACATACTGACACCGATTATCAAGATATGATTTAATGAGGAGCGCTGTGTGTCCTCTTATACCGTAGATATGAAGTTTCTGAATAAGCAACTCGTGATTAATAAAATCAAAAGCCTTCGTAAAATCTATAAATATGCCGAGTACTACATTCTTTTCTTAAAAATTGCGTAAGATAAATTCTTATTGATCTAACAAAGCTAGTTCCGTAGAACGTTTCTTTCTGAACCCCAACTGTGACTCTGTAAGAATGTCATGCTTTTCAATAAATAGGGTGAGGCGATTGTAGATTATTTTTTCTAGACATTTTGAAAAAACTGGAAGAAGTAAGACAGGTCTGTAATTGTTTATATCATTTTTATCACCTTCTTTATGAAGTACTACGACTTTCGCTATTTGCATTTTTTTAGGAAATATGGCCATCTCAAGACAAAGGTTAAAATATGTGCTAGGCATCTACTAATAATTTCCAAAACATATAAAACTGGGCGTATTTGTATGTCGTCAGCATCGCAGCTATTACTGATGTTTACGCTGCGAAATACTGTTATTATCTCTTCTTCGGTGACTGGACTTAAATAAATAGTTTCTTCAACTCTTTTTTGTATGTAACTACGAGCGTCGGTTGTGTCTGAAGTAGATACTAAATTTACAAAAAAGTCATTGAAAAGATTGGCAAGAGAACTACCAGAAAATAAAATGTTATTGTAGGTTATAGACGTAACGTAATGCAAGCATAAGGAAGGGGTTTGCTTTGTTTTTGTCCCGTAGGAAAGTCGGTTGGTGACAATATAACCCTAAAAGTCCCCGAAAAGCGTAGTGTCTTGTTTTTTTTTTTTATTTTCTTTACAGCAAACTGCTTTTCACCCTGAAAGAAAAACAATTAGGCAAACTCGCGTCTTAGTTTTGCATAACTGATGGCTTATCAGAAAGCTTTCTTCAACTTCAGCGGTCGCAATCGTACAAGATGAAAAGTTTTTTTTTTATGTTTTGCATTTTAGAAGCCAATTACGAGTTTTGATTGTTTAGTTGCATCCAGAAGAATCAAATGTGAATAGAACAAATACTAAAATGTTGTGCTCATGGAATTTACGTAGTTATCATCAGGACATCACAATTTGTAGCGCGTGATAAAGGGGTCAAAGCTGATTCTTTTAATGTTGAGACGTGAATCTGATAAGCTCATATAATATTCACAGCGAAGGCCTAGAAATCCGCTTTGAAATTGTAACTTTTATAAATTTTCTAACCTGAACATCAATAAAACAGCGTTCAGCGATTACTAAGTTATCCGATGAATCCACATTCAATAGAATCTTCAGTACCCCTCTAACACGAACGTTATTCGTTGGCCTCTTTATGTAGTATAATAGCACCGACGTTACTAGTGTTCTTTATACAAAACACCTGCTTAGTTTGCAAAGCTCCCGGAGTCGAATATTTCAAGTGCGGCCCCTGAAAATCTGAGTGAGAAGGTCTTTTGTTTTAGCTGCTAATCCAGGTTACATGCGTAAGCACATACACATATATTCGGAAACAACGATACAGCCTCTTGATCTTCAGATCTACCGGTACACTCCAAAGGCAATGTTGTTATGATTTGTTTTAAGCTTTGTGTTGTTAGGCACGTATTATTTGCCTTTAAATGAGGAAAATATAAGTTTGTCAAAGCTGACGGATCTAAATAAAATAAAACTAATATTCTTTCTCAGCATCACTAAAAAAAATAAAGAATCTTTGCCACAAACAGTAAGCGACTGGTTGCTTAGAGAGTCTCGTTTTTGAAGCCATGTGCTCCTGCGCCCGACGACTGGACCGCACGACCAGCCGACCCAGTTGACCACCGCCCACCACCCCCAGCAAACCTCTCTCTTACTTCGAGGGGAGATGGGAGAAGGAAGGGGAAGACGAAGGGTGCCTAGCGCCCATCAGAGATAGAAGGCTCTGGCGCCCATTGGCTCAGCGCGTCCGACGGCGACCCCGCTCCCCGCTTTTTCGCTAGTAGTCCGCTTATCGCGCCATCTGGGGGCTCCTAGGGGAACTAAAGCAAATGTCTCCGAATCCTGGCCTTGTAACTTCACCTCTAACTTTTCGTTTTTACTGTGTAATTTTCGTAGTACCTTGTCTAAACAAGGTGACGTTTGTTCAATCATTGAGTCGTGTAGTCCGCATATAATCCTCGGAACCGAAACTTGGTTATCAGAGGACACAGATAATGAGGAGCTTGCTTTTTCTGGCGAATACAATATCTTCCGTAAAGACAGAATTCATTCGAGAGGCGGCGGGGTCATGATCGCAGTAAAAAAAATAAAGCCGTTTACAACTCCCTGTAACGCCGAATTGGAGCGCAGCTCTTGAGGAGGAGGAGGGAAGGGTAATGGGAGGGTGGGTCAAGTGACCTCGGGGGGGGGGGGGGGGGGGGGTTACGTGACATTGGGGGGTCACGTGACCTCGGGGGGTCACGTGACGATGACGATGCCGATGCGTCATCAGTGACGTCACTGATGACGTCATCAGTGACGATGACGATGGCAATGCGGATGCCGATGACGTCATCAGTGACGTCACTGATGACGTCATCAGTGATGATGACGATGACGATGCGAATGCCGATGACGTCATCAGTGATTATGACGATGCGGATGCCGATGACGTCATCAGTGACGTCACTGATGACGTCATCAGTGATGATGACGATGACGATGCGAATGCCGATGACGTCATCAGTGATTATGACGATGCGGATGCCGATGACGTCATCAGTGACGTCACTGATGACGTCATCAGGGACGATGACGATGCCGATGACGTCATCAGTGACGTCACTGAATGACGATGGCGATGCCTCGGGGGGGGGTCACGTGACTTCGGGGGGCCACGTGACCCCCCCCCCCCTTTCCCGAGGTCACCGAAGGTACCCGAGGTCCTCCCGAGGTCCTCCCTAAGGAACCCGAGGTCCTCCCGAAGGAACCCGAGGTCCTCCCGAAAGAACCCGAGGTCCTCCTGAGGTCCTTCCGAAGGAACCCGAGGTCCTCCCGAGGTCCTCCCGAAGGAACCCAGGTCCTCCCGAGGGCCTCCCGAAGGACTTCGGGTTCCTTCGGGAGGACCTCGGGAGGACCTCGGGAGGACCTCGGGTTCCTTCGGGAAAATTTACCCATAATGCACCTCGCGGTTACGCCGACGGCAACGGCGACGGCGACGGCGACGGCGACGGCGACGGCGACGCCGCTCAATCCGGAAACGGGCGCCTAAGAGCTGCGCTCTAAAATGTCCTCTCATCTGACATCCTTAAAATCGCACCTTAACTTGAGATAATTTGGGTTTGTGTGAAATTAGTATGCTCCTACATTATCATTGGAGTGTGTTATCGACCACCATCATTCTCTGGGTAGTTCATTGATAAACTTAACGAGTGCTTAAACTGTGTAGTCAGTAGTTATCCCAGATGCCCAGTAGTGTTGGCCGGAGACTTTAACTATCCAGGGATCAACTGGAGTGACTGTTCGCTTCGCGCAGGCTGCCGTGATTCAACTGAGTGCCGAGAGTTTTGGCAGTCACTCAGTCGTACAACCTTACTCAAATTGTTTTAAATCCTACACGAGGTGATTCTGTTCTTGATATGCTCTTTTCATCACACCCTGAATGTATTTCTGCTTGCCATAAATTAGAAACCATTAGCGACCATAACGCTGTTCTTATCAACTCTACATTCTCTCCGGCTAAGCAAAATATCATTAGAAAAACATTCCTAAACTTTTCCAAGGTGGACGCCAATAAACTGCAATGATCTTTTGACCCTTTCTCAAGCGAGTACCTGCAATTCTTCGACACTCGTTTTGTATCTGAGAACTGGGCGCTACTGAAGGATAAAATAACCGAAATTGTTAGGCAGTGTGTTCCGGTGGTTTTCATTAATAAGAACTTAAAGAGTCCTTGGTTTAATAACTACCATAAAAAACTTTTAAACAGAAAGAAACGGTTATTTTCTTTAGCCAAATATAACGAAACCGCAAAAACTTGCATTTAGTTATAATATAATATAACGAAAGCGCAAAGACTTACAAGTTAGAGATAAAGAAGAGTAGATTAAAATTTTTGAATCGCGACCTGGCTAACGTGTTACTTACTAATGCAAAGAAATTCTGGCAAGCGGTCTCGCCTAGCAAGCATAACCCCTCACCCATTCTCCACGACAGTAGTGGAACCATTTTGTCACCTCATGACTCATCAACCATATTTAACTCCTTCTTTAGATCAGTGTTCACGGACGAGTCATTTGCATTACCGCAGACGTTGTGCCGTGCCAGCACGAGCATGAATGACATAACATTTACACCAAACGGAGTTGTAAACGTCATCGAACGTTTGCGTGCAAATTCAGCTTGCGGGGACGATAACATCACCCCCATTTCCTCAAAATAACCAAAGACAAAATATCAATTATTTTGTGCCGCCTTTTGAAGCTTCACTTGATTTGTCAAAATTACCGCTTGATTGGAAAGTTGCAAAAGTCATCCCTGTACATAAGCATGGAAACCGCAACGACCCTTCAAATTACAGACCCATATCTCTCACAAGCATTCCATGTAAAATATTCGAACATGTCATCTACTCTCAAGTCATGGACTATCTTAACAACTTTAGCTATCTTCACCCTCACCAACATGGCTTTCGCAAACATCTTTCTTGTGATATTCAGTTAGTTGAATTCGTAACAGATCTCCACGATAACTTTAACGACTCTTATACTACGGACGCAATTTTCATTGATTTCGCTAAAGCCTTTGATACTGTCACTCATCAACGCTTACTTCTCAAACTTTCTCAATTAAACATAAATGATCAAATCATCAGTTGGATCTCATCATTTCTCACCAATCGTAAGCAGTATGTATATATAGATGACACGTCCTTGCCCGCCATTACAGTTAAATCCGGAGTTCCACAGGGCAGCGTCTTAGGTCCACTTTTGTTTCTCATCTACATAAACGACTTACCTTCACTAATCTCGTCATCAGTGAGGCTTTTTGCTGATGCCTGTGTACTGTACCGTTGAATTTCTCATCCTAGCGATTCGGAGCTCCTTCAACGCGACATCGACATCTTGGGTGAGCGGTGCTTAACATGGCAAATGAACATCAATGGTACTAAAACCAAGCTCATTTCTTTTAATTCCTCAAAACACCACACTCCCTCGTACTCAATTTTTTGCGATCCTATTTTATCCACACAGTCAAACAAGTACTTAGGTATCACTTTCACCGATGATCTAACCTGGAATGCCCATATCGAAAACATCTTTAACACATCATGAACTCTGGGGTTTCTGAGAAGGCATTTATACCTTGCTCAACAGGACGTGAAACTTACTGCATATAAAACCCTCGTTAGATCGAAACTTGAATTTGCTAGCACAATGTGGGCTCCTCATCAACGTTACCTAATTAATAGGCTAGAATCAGTCCAGAATAAGGCCGTCCGCTTCATTCATCGAAACTACAGTACGAAAACCAGTGTTTCCCAACTAAAGGTTCTTTCTAATTTAACTTCTCTTGAATCACGTCGGACAGTCGCTCGCCTTAGTACATTCGTTTTATTACAACATTCCATCATTCGTGCTCACTCACTATAAGCCTGCCTTATATATCTCTTTGCGTCATGATCATTACTTAAAAATTGCACCTATATTTGGTCGCACTAATAGATACAAATACTCTCCTCTTGCTCTGTCCATTAAAAATTGGAATTCCCTCCCAAACGACATAGTCACTGAACAGAACAGAACGAAATAATATTCCGCTAAAATCTTCAAATTTGGTACTATGATATGTTTTCAGCGCCATGTCTGCATGTGTTTGCTATAAATTGCGCACTGTGTCCCCAGTTCTGTGGTGCCCGGTTTGTGTAAACTTTTTTTCTGAATCATGTATAGTTCGTTTTCAGTTTTTGTTTGTTGTTAATTTTTAACCTTAGTTAGTTCTTTGATTGCCATTGTATCATTGCATTTGTTTGTATTTTTCTACCCCGCCCCCTCATGTAATACGTTTGAACGAACGTCTTTGAGGCGAATCAAACTTGAACTAAAACTTGAAGTAAACGGAAACCTTCTACAGTCGCCGACAGCTCAAGCGCAGGACGTGGCTTTTTATGTTACTTGCTTCGTGATTCTTTCTTGGCTAATGCCGCATTCTTATTGGCTGAGGAGCGATGATAGGATCCTCGAGACTCACCACGTCATTTGCGTCTTGAGCTGTCAGTGACTGTAAAAGTAAAACGTAATCAACACAAATATAGAGTCTATTCAGATGCTGAGTCATCGCCCACAAACATGGCCGTTAACAAAGCGTTTATTCGTGAGCTCTGCGGAAAACAAAATAAGGCAAAACAAGCTCGCCAATTAAATAACCGCATTTGCTTTTGGCGGCCATGCTTGTGTGTAGTGACTAGACATTAAAAAGAAGTCTGACGTCATATGAATAGACCCTATAGGGCGATGGAAGGTTTTTGATGCTATGTTCGAAACACGCTTCGGGCAATGGCTACGTTGCGAGGTTCGGGAAATTTTAGGATCGATCTGCAATCGGCAAGACTATACGCTCTACCTATTAACATTGCATACTCTATCATTTTAACTTTGAAGGAGCATGTGTTTTAGTGATATTCTTTGATATCATGTTTTGTGCCCTGGCGTGGTAGCTTAAGTGGTTCAAGTCGGCCTTGACCTTGGAAAGTACACGGGACGTCTCCAGCAAAGTTGTGCGGCTGCGGCGCCCAGTAGGCAGCAAGCGTTAAAATTCAATTCAAGTATTTTCATTGGAAAATCTCAATACCGGACGCCGCGGCTCTCAATACCTTTTACGTATTTATTTTTCTCTCACGACAGAAGTATATCGGCATAAAATACCGTAACCGTTCCGGTGAAGACATCATATCGGTACACTGGCTTCAAACTGGTCCACACAAGAAGAGAACCGTACCTGCTTCCTGCACTTTAGAGAGAGAGAGAAGTGTTGAAAAGAAGGAAAGCCTGGAAAACCTGCACTTTATCAAATATGTATAGAGTGTTTTAAATATGCCGTGAAACGATACTGGGTTGGCATGTATCTCGGTTTATAGAAGCTCACGAAACTTGGAGCCGTTATCGAAGGTTTGAAGCACGCGCTTGAAGTTCAGTTCAGAAAATGCTTTATTTGCCAAAGGGGGAGTGTCCCTGCTTTTGAAGCCAGTCATAGGGGGGGGGGGGGGGGGGGGGGGGGGGAAGGAGGTATACAGAATGCAATGCAATGCACAAATTCAAGATTGCCTTCCAATGTTTCAGACTGAGCGACTCTAGAGCGATGTTGCGTTCTTCTTCACTACTGGGACAATCGCAGAAGATATGTTGTCTGTCCGCGGATACAAATAAAAGGCCTCCCAGCCGCTCCTATTCCGCCAGCGACCATACTCGTTTGCCAGAGAGGTTCTTGTGAGCAGCCATTTTGAGCGACGCTGACGCCGCCTAACGTATCAGCCATGTTGGGGTGCGCTATGGGTTCGTCATTGGGGTGTACGAATATGATCCAGCCTAGGTGCCTCAATGTCGTCCTGCTTAGCGTGATGCCGAATTTTTTGTAGTACCCGATGCCGACAGCACGCGCTCTCGAAAATTGATACAAAGTAAATAGCCAATAACAAAATGCCGCTGTAGCGCTCTCAATGCCAAGTGCGTGCGGGCTCACGCGCTTTCACAAGCTCTGAAAAAAAAAAAAAAAGCGTCGGCAAGAAACTTAGAGAGATATCATCACCCTAAGCAAAGCGCACATGAAGGCACCCTAGTCCAGCCAGGAAAGGAAGTAGCCATGGCGAGTCATGTGATGTGTTGTAGCCGCGGCCAGTATTGGGCAAGCACACGGCCGTCTTCAGCTGTCTATAGGGCGGAAAAAACCATTGAACGTGTAAAATTCTTGGACAACTCGCCGTCTACTGTGCGAGGCGCGGAGTGGAGAATTACTTACGCCACGTCACTGCGGAGTGCTTTCAGCCGAGGACACGCGTGCCAGCAGACGTGAATGACTGCCGTTGCAAGGGGGCTATAATAGAATCGAAACTGGCGCGACAGGAACAGTAGGCGTGCAATGTCAGTGCGCCAACCGTGCCGATGACAGATGAACATTGTGATACTTCATGTGTCCTCAAAGTAGTACGAATCACAAAACGATGCTAGAGAACTGGTGTGGAAAAATTGTGAAGAGGGAGAGGTGTAACGGCAATCGTGCTTAAGCTTATTAGGTGTTTTCTTTTTAGAGCGCAGCTCTTAGGCGCCCGTTTCCGGCTTGAGCGGCGCCGCCGTCGGCGTCGGCGTCGGCGTCGGCGTCGGCGTCGGCGTCGGCGTCGGCGTAACCGCGCGGTGCATCATGGGTAAATTTCCCCGCTAAATTTAGCGGAGAAATTTCCCCGCTAAATTTAGCGGAAAAATTTCTCCGCTAAATTTAGCGGGAAATTTTCCCCTAAATGCGGGAAGGCAGGAGAGCAGGAGGGGCATAGCCCTCTCTACGTACCTTCCCCTCCTCCTCCTCAAAAGCTGCGCTCTAATTCGGCGTTACAGGGAGTTGTAAACGGCTTTCATGTTTTTTTCTAGATTACATTCTTTGGACAGTGATCGCTCGATACGACGCGTTAAGCGGTCATAATCCAATCCAATCCAAGTGTGGGCATGTGGAATAGAGAGGCATACGTGGTGGTGCTAGTATAACTTTATTTTTACAAAAGGTTAGGAAACCAACGAGTCCCGCGTTGGCTTCACCAATTCGGCGGGCACGCGGAACCAGCTCACGCTGGTCCACGAGCTCTGGGCTGGACAGGGCCGCCTCCCAGGAGGTTGGGGTAGGGGAAGGAACGGGGGTGATACCCCTGACCGTAGGGCTAGGGCAGTCCCAGACGGTGTGGTAGACTGTGGGGCGGGGATTCCCACATAGGCGTGGTCCTGTGTTCGCGAGAGCTGTGCCCGGCGCTTGACTGCAGGGCCTGTCCGGAAAAGGTTGCGTTTTTATAGCGACAGCTGTGATGGGCTTTTCCCACCACAGGAAATTACGTCCGTTGTCGTTGTAGTTGTTGTAGTAGGACGTAGGGCACCCACCGTCGATATCGCCAAATGCTCGAAAAAGGTCGCCCGCCGCCGCGGCGTTCTCAGGATTCGAGCGATGATCCGCCGCGTGTGGAGCTGGTGGGTTACCACAGAGATCCGCTAAAACTTTTTGACCCCTCTGTGCGTCTAAATAAACGATCGTTCTCTATTTTTCTTCCTACAACTTTTCTTTTTGCAAATAATTTATTTACAATTTATACGCAACTATTCACTATATACACATGACTCGATAATGAAGAAAAACAACGTCATTACACATGGTTCATGATTTTATTACTCTATGCCTACTGCGAAATAAACAAATCGATTGTGAGGTTCTTTTTTTTTTTCTTCTAGATAATTAGACCCGTTTTAACCTTAAGAACCGTAGTAAAAAAAAAAAAAAAAAAAACCGGCACCTCGCGGATTATTACTAATTTCCCTCTTTATGTTGATAATTAAGATACATTGTAGGAAACGTTTAGATTATATGTGTTATCTTATCAAGATGTACACGTTTCAAACGCCAAAAGCATCGCATTTTTCTCCGACAACCATATCTCGTAAGAACTACGCTCTAAGAAATGCCTGCGCGTCTACTTACCCGCAAAACACTCGAAGAGCCAATCTCTGCGTTCTACGAAATCAGCTCAGCGAATGATGAGGCGGAACATCTGTTTAGGCCTAAAAATAAAGTCTGCGTTGTGGCATTACCCAATGCAAGCATGACACTTTGCACTGCGTAATGTAACAGCGCAGACTCATTTTTAGGTGTAAAGGGATGTTCCGCCTCATCATTCGCTCAGCTAAATTCACAGATCACAGAGATTGGCTCTTTGAGTGTTTTGCGGGTAAGTAGACGCGCAGGTATTTCGTAGAGTGTACTTCGCTCCGCGTACGAACAATGCGCAAAACTTGCTTTTTTCTAGAGGTAAAAATGTGTGTAGTCCTTTACAATGTCAAGTGGCTTACTTAGACTTAACACCACTACCTTCCACTCTTCATCTTCGCAAGTACTAAGCATGAGTTGCCCCACTGTGATTGTAATGTTCTTAAAAATCCCCCAGGAGGGCTTGGCAAGTCCTCTTTTTGTGTCGACCTTCCTCATCTTTTAAAGACTGCGAAGCCCTAATACGGCAAGTGTATCGAGCACGCTATCCAGGTGGCCGGAAAAATGTAAATATCAAAACCTTTTTTCCTTGACTTCTAAATCTTTCTTGGGCATTCTTTTGAAAACATCCAAACAAAAACGGCATCAATGCATACTACAAAAGCATGCGTAAATGTGTTTTCGGCGTTTGTTACTGGTTTGGCCAACTTATATTAATGTGTTGTCCGCTTTCGCTACCCATGACAACGCATGTATGCTTTATAAATTGTTTTTCTACAGTCCTTCGACATTCAGTGACGTCTTTTGCAAGAAACGCATGGCAACATTTTGCGACAAGTAGCCATCTGTTCCTTTCTATCTCATTTTGTGTTTTTAATACTTTTTCAATTACTCTTCGCTGTAGTCCTCCATTTCAACTCAGTCATTCAAGACGGGTAGTTCAGTTTTCGAGTACGAAACTTGCTTGCTGGGGATTGTCACAGCATGTGAGTATGTGAGTACGAACGCCTGTGGCGTTTATGATAAAAAAAAAAAGTCAAGATCACAAAACAAAATTTAGCATGTATTTGTTGTGGTTTATAACAAAACTATATTAAATTTAATATTATCGTGTAACCTGTATTTAAAGTAACAAACCGATAAGAAACAAAAACATTGGTTAAGAACTTTCCGGGTTTGCTACGCAAGATCTGTCCTAATTATTCATGATAAGGACTTGTAGATGTAAGAAATTACACATGCTTAATTAGTAACATGAATAAAACGCGCACGCCGTAGGAAAACCTAATTATAGGGTTCTTAATTGTCGAATTTTTTTTTCTTAGATAAGCCATTAAAATAACTGGTAGTTTAAAATGAGGGTAATGCGGACCATTATCTTAGGTCTTGCTCTTCAACTCCGTTCTGTATAAAGAAAATCCCACGAGACGACGCTATGACGTTGTGGGGCTCCGGTTCATTACTTCGCGTAATGTTCGGTGCTTCTCACTCGAGAAAAATATATTTCGAATCAAGTTTTTTGGAAAACAAATGAGGTGGTAAATATTGTAAATTAGAACTCTACTTGGTTTCCCAACTGCCAATCCACGTGTATATTACGAACATCTGTTTTTTTTTACACTAATTCTCTTAGTTTCTTTTCTTCCTAAAAGGCAGGAGAAACGCCTGTAAAATAAGGTTGTCTCATTATTCAACCTAGAAACCTACTGAATTATGTGAAACTTCAAATTTAAATATTCAAAACACGACATTTCTTTTATGATATTCCTCGTGACATGCTCCAACATCGCGGCTTTGTTAAACAGGCGTACATATATAATTTGTGATTCCAGATCATATGCTCCGATAGACGTTTCTCCAGCGTACCTCATTATATTTTCATTGGACGAATCAATGAATGGTGTCTTCGGCGCTTTCCGAGAAGTAAATTTTCCGGCGCCTGAGGCGCAGAGCCCTTGTTTGTGAAAGGCTGGTCGATACTGGAAACTGTCAACTTTTTTTTTTATTGCATTCCGGATATATTTATTGACTCTGAGTGACTAAAATGGGAAAGGAAGTATCACGGAACTGGCAAACAATAATTAGCCTCTCTTTTATCGCAATTGAAAAAGGACGCCGTTGAAAAGCTACTATCTATGAACGACATTAAAAATAAAGTTATTAAATTTAAAGAAGACGGAGAGTAGTGTGGTCCCTATAGGGCCCGGGCGCTCTTCTTTTGTAAATAATGGCGCTAGGTGACTATTGTCGCCTCATTTCAGAGCCGACATGGCTATTCGTTACAGATATACGTGTTGTCAAGAAGAGCTCCCATGTTTTATCGACGTGTTTACGTAAATGTATCTGCGTCGGCCACCTGGAGACGGTTGCTCCTTCCCATTTGACGTTCGGTTTGAGGCCGCCGTCATATAAAGTTGCAAAATTCAGAGCGAGAAGTTTGCGAAGCGATGGCAGCCGTGAGAAGTGCCACCAGGGATCCTGCCTTCACCAGTATGAAGGTCATTAGCGTCCTTCTTCTTCTTCTGAGAGTCGCGCGCCCTTCGCTCCATCTCCAGCCTGCTCTGTTGGCAACTGTGAATGAATTTCTGGAGCTTTCCCGGGCCCACACAGTGATTCTACTAAGTGAAGGCAGCAGCGTCGAAGAGTTAAACTGGTGGTCTTCTCAACTGGCTGTTCCGGTTCAGGTATGCGCCACGTTTACGTCGAAGCTGCAGAGGGATCTCGAGAGGCGTTCGCGAGAGAGCAGGAACACCATCGTCATCATACTGCCGTCATCTATTCACGTGCTGACAAGCATAATGCGCAGAATTGAAAACCGTGCCTGGTACATCCCGCTGGTTCGACTCCTTTTCGTTCAAGAGAGAGAACACGCGATGCCATACACAACTTTTCCTGGCGCCTCCTGTAATATCATTACCATTAATGAAAGTACGGTTAATGCTGCTTCGTACCCTTACCGCAACTGCACTGACCGAGTGGTTATGTCGTACATCGCGTTTTTCCAGAACACCTCGAGCACGGGCTGGGCCGCTTTGAAACATCGCTCTTTCATTGCTGGATCAACTTTGATCGGTACCAGAAATAATCGTGTGTACACTCATCATCTTTCCCCGGTCGCTCGAACCATCTTGAAAGCGCTTCGTTTGATTAATGTCAGTGTTACAATTAAACACTTATCACCGCGCGACAACTTAACCGACCACACTTCACAACCAGCCGTGAAAGACATCCTCCTTCGCAGAATAGACATTTACCTATATCCTAATGTAATGATCTTGCAGAAAAGTCACTACATACAGTTTGTGCCCATCTCGTCAACAAGTTGTGTTACGTTTTTCAGCCTGAAGAAATCTGAAGTATCAGTCACCGTCAAAGACACTCTGAAGAAGTCGACAACTTTCGTTCTGCTCCTCACTTTCAGTGCATTGCTTCTCCTGTGTGTGTGCCAGGTGCAGGGCCGCCTTCTCGACAATGACGTGAGAGTGGCCGACGCGGTGTTTTTCCTATTGTCCTGCATTCTGGCGAGGAGCTCCGTGACGCCTCGCGTCCTTTCTAGTGTTACAACCAGCATACTCTTCGCCGTGTGGATCCTCGGTTCCCTTTGTCTCAGCACCTACGTGACATCCGTGATAACGTCCCGGATGAACGTCCCCACTTTTCGGCGTAGCATCGAGACGTCCAGGGACCTCGAGGTGTTCGCAAAGGAAGGAAAAGTGCTCCCCTGCATCATCCAGCAAAGTGGTATCGCCTACCTGATTAGGATCGGCACCACCAGCCTCATGACCATTCTGAGGAAGCTCCTGGAGAAATGTTCCACCGACTGCTACCAGAAGTTTGGCGAGGGAAAGTGCTTCCAACTAGCGGCGAAGGGCAGCCATGTTTACATCCGCTTCCTAGACCCGATACTCATCTTGACAGCGTCCGCGGCAGGACTGGCCGCAGCTGAGGACTGCATTGACAGCTTTTTCATGGCGCCCTACGTCTCCAAGGACTTTCCTTACACCAGGGAGCTGTCGAGACTGGCCAGGGCAGCCACTGAAGCAGGTCTCTTTGCCGCAGAAGATGCAATGCTCCATCAGAATTTGTTCAAAATGGCCCCGAGAGAACACCACTCAACTGAGCAGATAGTGAGCGTACCCTTTTATGACTACATGGTTGTGTACATTCTGGGCTGTTTGTTCGCTCTGCTGGTGTTGATGGCCGAAGTAATTTCAACGAGGATGTCGTGATTATGTGCTAGCTTTCCCACCTTGTTTCAGGTTTTTCAAATCATGGGGACTGTATCGACAGTGATTTTATACGAACTAAACCTGCTACACATTTAGTGGAAGCGTGTTCGTAAACAAGCAAAAACTTGGCAGCGACCTTTATTTTCAAACGCCTACAACGCATAAAAGGCAGGATTTAAGAAGAGTTCGTTTACATTTTTTTTTTTTTTTTTAGAATCAGTCGTTTCGGAAGCGTGAAGACATACTGTTTGTTTATTTCACTGCGAAATCCAGCTTGATAATTGCGTTCACGTGACACTAGGTAGCGTGACATCACTTGAATTGGTATATATGCAACGTGACGTAAATTTTCAAACTAAATTCAGCTGTAACTGAATTGTTGTGTAGCTCACTCGACTTCAGGTCACGTTACGTCACTTTTTTCGCTAAAAATTTCAAATTACGTAGGAACAAATTCATGCTTTTAAATTAAGTGCACATTCGTTCTGGAGTACTGTAATCGCCTATTGATCGTGGGCGTCACATTTTTCAGTAGTGCTTTGATTTATTTAGTGAAGTAATCAGATTATACAGAGCGTAGGTTTTCCGCAGTCTAAAATCGGCAGTCTAAATTCAACGACTGCTGTTGCTCCTCGCTTCGCGCCTGTAGTGAAACGTCGCTAAGTCGACATCATAAGTAAAAGCCATGGTGTCAGTGTCCTGAAGAACTTGCAGTTACTGCGTAAATCAAGCATAATTATTGTCTCCTGAAGGCCATTAAGAATATTCACACTGTAAAACTACAGAAATAAATCTAGGTGAGCAAATTAACTTTGTAATTCAGTTGACTTGTTAGAAACTGAAACGCATAATTATATTTTACTATGCCTCTAAAGAAGTAGACGATTTGGATGAGAAAAAAACAATGTCAGTGAAAAACAGAATGTTCTGTTGTAGAGTATTGCTCTTGCATGATACGAGCGACGTGATATGATATGACGTGATAAGGTAGATATGACTTGATAAGATAGAAAATTATTGTGTTAATTCGTTGTATAGGACGCAGAAAAAAAAAAGATCAGTATTTCATGAGTGTTTGTGCATTGTCTGTAAACGCTTTAACCTCTCGTGGCGTTAGTGTTCCCGTGTATACGTATCAACGTGTGTTTCGTTAATAAACGTTCTTGTTCGTTTTAATTAAAGGCGCCTTCGTTGTTTTCACCTCAGCCCTCCGCCGCAAAAATACGACAGCAATGTGTGTTGGTGTAACAAGGCATAGAGGAGCTTCAGTCATCCCACCTTGAGAGCAAGCTTCCTAACGGAATAGACCGATCTCACTAAGCGTTCGGCTCATGCGTGGAGCTGCCATAACTTTAGTTCGCAAAAGGAAGGCGGCAGCGCCCGAAACATTATGCACGCGCAGGGCTCCAGTGAGGTTGTGGCACGGGCAGAAAGATTAAAGTTCCCTCGATGCGTTGTGGCAGCGGTGGCGTAGCTGAACTCACTGGTGAACTCGGTCTGTCCGACCAGGCATTGGCCTCTTGTTCATTTCGAGCGCGTGCGCGCGGCAAAAGCGCGGCGGGAGGTCTGGAGCGCGTGCTGGAGACTGGACCTTCGACAGACACGTCTCGCCGCTTTCATTCTGCCACTGACCAGTATGTTCGTTGGGCGTTACCTTAAAGCTGGGGTCATACTGCTCATGCATTATAAAACGACAGTCTGCCCACACGGGTCACCGCAATACCCTTGGTTCGAATGCCGCGTGCCAAGTTTCCTCCGGGAACTCACTGCCATCCGGCATTCGAAGCACGGATCTCGAGGTGACTCGCGTTCGAATCTGTATGCAGACTGTCTCTTGTATGATGTGTTCGCGGTGAGAATCTCGCTAGGGGCGCTTCTGTTTTCCTCACTAGGGGTAGTGCACGTGGTACCCACGCGGTTATGTTTTAATGTTTATAGACCATTTCATTTAGCGCTCTCTGAGCGGCACCATTTTGTTCGACAGCAGCGCCCTCTTCATACATCCGGGAAATTGAGCGGGTTCGGCGGGGTAAAACGAGAGAGAGGGCACGCGCCCGACTCCGCTAGCAGACGACAAACCGGGAGGTTGCCATTCTCCATCTTTGGGCTGTATCGGCGGGCTTTACGGAACATCAAACTCTCGCTCGTGGCTGCCGTTGTGAAGTGGTTCGCGTTCTTAGAATAGTTATGGCTACTCCAAAATCAGCCTATAGCTCTCTGTTGTTCTATTTCGGTAAATAATAAACTAGCATATCTTTTTTCCGTTACTTAAATAGCAGCTGAGTCAGCCGGCAGTACTACCCTCAACTACTGCGTGCATTGCTGCAGGAGAGCACGTTTTAGAGCGCAGCTCTTAGGCGCCCGTTTCCGGCTTGAGCGGCGTCGGCATCGGCGTAACCGTAAGGTCACGTGACCCCCCCAGGTCAAGTGACCCCCCAGGCCACGTGACCCCTCGAGGTCACGTGACCTCCAGGTCATGTGACGTCCCCCCGAGGTCACGTGACCCCCAGGTCACGTGCCCCCTGGTCACGTGACCCCCTGGTCACGTGACCCCCCAGGTCCGACGTGACCCCAGGTCACCCCCCCCGTGCCTCCCCCTCCTTCTCAAGGACTGCACTAATAGCCGGCCGTTACCAGGGAAGTTGTAAATACTGTGTGGAACTAGTGCTGTTGCACCCTCGGAGTTGGTGAAAGCGCAGTTTAATATCAGACAGCTGACCGAAGAAACAGGACGTCGTCAGCCATATCCGGGGAAAGACGGCACCTCTTAGTCAATAGAATGAACTTCAGTGCAGAAAAGGCTCGCTCCACGCTGAACTGGGTCTCAAGCACTCCCATGGCTACTTGCGCTAATGCGTAGAGTTCTGGATGGCGTTCCTTTCTCTCCTCCCAAAACGGCAACACGTTAGCGTCCCTTGAAAGCCGCGGCTCCTTGTCTAGTGGAGTTGTAGGTTTTGACCCTTGTTGTTTCTGCTATTAGAGATTGAAGGTGCTTTGTGCTCCTTTTTATTCCCTCTTCTTCCCGGTATTTAATTTCGGACAGATTAATAAATCCGCTATTTCACGTGAACAAGTTCTAAAATATCTCATCGGTCACGTGTGGTATACAAAATTGAAGACAAGAAACACCAAACAGAGCTCAGACTGAACCCCCTCCTTCTCAAGAGCTGCACTAATTCGCGTTACAGGGAGTTGTAAATGGCTTTCATTTTTTATTTATTATTTCACACTTCCACTCATCGTCGCTAAAGGTTTACACCAGTACGAACTTTGTATAGTAAAAAAGGTACAGCAACCGGATTCACTTTTTGCCGGAGAGACCGGCTATCTGACACAGCTTTCCTAATTTTTTTTTTTATTTGTACGCAGGTAACAGCGCAATTGGACCCAGTTAGTCTTTTTATCTAGCATAGTATTAGACGATAACTGGCATACCAAAATCTGCACATATGCGCATGAAATTTCCAAATTAACGCGATTTTAAACAGAGCTTGCACGCCAGCCGGCAGACGACATGCGGGGTGCAGACGACATGCGGGGTGAGAGTGGGAGGCCATTTATCGCTCCCTATTACCCTCTCTGCTATGACCCTAATGGAATGGTCATAGAAACTTGGTATTACAAGTGCTTGCACCAGCAGAGGGAGCTGAAGTATCTTCACTCTAGGTTGTGAAAACATTACACCAGGTGGCGATACCCAAACTTCTCGCCGCGAATAAGCAGTGTGACCCCGGCTTTAGACTGGGCCATAAACAGGGTTCCGTGTTTTTTTGGTATATATTGATGCACCCCTCAGAGTAACCTCTGAGCCGGTTTCACGAAAATGTGAGGAAAAAAAGTGATTTGGGGTTGTTCTTAAATGAGAAAAATGTCAAGTTGCACGGGAATACTTCTTGATCTACAGCTTTATTTTTCTTAAACGCAAAACAGATCTAACACTAAACTGCCCGCGAGGCTGTGCTCCTTTCTTCGGGAACAACGCCCATAATCCACTCTCCTTTTCATATCGGTACAACGGCCACGTTCCCCGCTGGTTTGGGAAATCCATTCCATTCCCCTGTTTTTGTTTTTTTACCTAAGCCCCTATAAACGCTAAATTCTTGATCGACACCACACAATTTTTGCAGAAAAAAAAAAAAGACATATATCTGGGGAAATAAATACGCGTGTAAAAAACACCCCCGAATTCCAAGAAACACGCAGCTCGAATGCACAGAACCCTAACAATAAGCTTTTCCGGCATCGGTCTGCCGCCAGGGTTCCTTCCTCACCCGGGCGGTTGAGCCGTTGCATAGCCCAAAAGGTTCCACGTATTAGAGATTTCTTCCTGGTCTCCATTAGCGTTGGACCTTCTGTCTTACGAGTTCCAAGGCACGGACTTTGATGAACGAACTTTCTGCCGAAACATTCAGAAGAGAGATAGGCAATAAACCCTTTCGGAAATTCAGTCTGGCCACTTTGATTACTGTCATCATCTGAGGTAGGGAATATTTGTCGTACTAATGGTGGCCTTGTGGTTACTGATTATGGCAGAAGTTAAAGAAGCGCGTCTCCAAAGCGGATGATGCGAGGCCTATACATACAAAACGTTCGTACCGTGCGACGCAGGAGTCGAATACCAGAGCGGCGTAAGCGTTAATTTCTAAATCGCGTTCAGTCAATCTGTTCGCGGCAGATAATCGGCTATCTTGATGTATAAATTTGATGTACAAAATTTTATAACGGCGTCCCTTGATGTATAAGAGAAAACCCCTTGATGTATAAACTTTTATCACGGCGTCATGCAATGGGGGTTTGTGATTCGTTCTTACCGCTTGTATATATATGTCAACGTCGAAACTGAGAGATCTAGAAAGAATAGACGGACATCACCAGACAGCTTGGCTACGCCACCGCTGCCGCAATGCATCAAGGGAACTTTAGTCTTTCTGCACGTGTGACAACCTCGCTGAAGCTCCGCGCATGCAGAGCCATGAGGCGGCACGAGCTGTTCTGCTGTCTATATCTACTGCGAACTAAAGTTGCGCGGAGTCAAGCATGTGTCGAACGCTTGGCGAGCTCGGTCTTAGGTGATGACTCTTTGTCCGACGCGGGGACCACATTATGTTCGGCGCACCGAGTGCTTCACTCGCACGGAGATAGATGGCGCCCAAGTATCGGGTCCCTCCCAAACTGACCGCTCTGGTTGTTTCTCTCAGCGGTGGTCCCGCATTCCCTCTCTCATCGCTTCTTGTTGTACGTCACCGCCGCCACGTTGCTACCAAGTCGCCAGAGTCTGTAAATCGGTGTTCTCTTCCTTCTTCTTTTTCTTCTTCTTCTTCGGGTTAAGAGGGCGCGGTACCTCTATTTATTCGTCCGTTTCAGACACCAGATGGCGCGCGGTTCGCGACTTGGTTGAACGCGCGAATTCTAGATGGCGCCAGTATCGAAGTGTGAAAAGGCCCGCGTTGGCCGCTGCGTGAAATAGATCCCGGAAACGTGTCGTGTGACGCTGTTCTCCGGCGGAGGAAGTTTCTCCCTCCCTCCCTCCCTCGCGCGCGCTTGGTATGTCTCTTGTCAGTCAGCTCAGTGTGGCCGAGTCCGGCCTCTGCGCTGTGTGATGCAGTACGTGGCGCTCGTTTCTGTTCGGAGGTAGGAATAAAAATGTCGGTCCCCTTTTTGACGACGCTCGTTTTTATAACTTGGATGTGACAAGCACGTAGCGCCCTCTCCCGTCCGCCCGTCTGTGGCCGCCAGCCTCGGCGGGCAACATTGATCATCGCGACAATAAACGCCGTGGCGCGCACGCTGCCCGGTCAGTCATCGTCCACCCTCACAACCAGGCTGCAGTTGTCTCTTCTCGGCGGGTGCTTCGGCCCCCTTCGTCAACGTTCCAGAAGGATCGTGACACTGGCGACGAGGAACCGTGACACTGGAGGCCAACAACGTGCACGGTTCGGCCCACGCCGCCGAGAGAGTCGGACCACCGCCACCCGCTCCTGTCGCCATGCCGCTGTACGGGAGGCTCGAGCCGTTCGAGGGAGATGGGTCCGCCTGGCCTGTCTACGAAGAACAAGTCCACGTGTTCTTCCGGGCGAACGACACGCCCGAGGCGAAACAACGGGATATCTTCTTGGCCAGCTGCGGGACCCGCGTCTTCAGTCTCCTGCTCGACCTCCTCAAGCCGGCCACGCCGCACGTGAAAACGCTGGGTGAGCTGCTCGCCACGCTGCGCTCGCACTTCAGCCCGGCGCCGTCCACGCTTATGGAGCGGTTCCGCTTCAACAACCGGAGCCGCCGGGACGGGGAGACCCTCGGCCAGTTCGTCGCTGCGCTACGAGGGTTAGCGAGCACCTGCGCCTTCGGCGACCAGTTGGACTCGCTACTCCGGGACCGGTTCGTCTGTGGCATCAACAACCCCGCCATGCAGACGCGACTCCTGGAGCTTCCCGACCCCTCGCTGGACGACGCGGTGAAGGCAGCGCAGGCGATGGAAGCAGCAGCCAAGGACGCCAGCGAGATTGCGCGTGCGGCCGGCTCACCGTCGACGGAAGCAGCGGAAGCGGCGGTGAACAAGATGGCGACGAGGAGCGGTGCCTGCAGCCGCTGCGGTGCTGCCCACTCCCCCTCACAGTGCCAGTTCGCCCAAGCACAATGTTTCACGTGCGGGAGAACTGGGCACCTCGCACGTGTCTGCCGAGGGGGGAGGACGAGCGGCGGCCAGCAGCAGCAGCAGGAGCCTGGTTCAAGCCCGGGTTCCAGCCAAGCCCGCGGCCACGGTGGCCGTCGCAAGAGAACACGGCGGGGACGAGCGGCTCCAGGTTCGGGTCCCTCAACGAGGCTCCACGTCGTGGCCGAGGACCCGCAGATTTTCGACGTGTGGCAGACGAATAAGCCTCCATCGTCTGTGCCACCATACTTGGTGTCAGTCGAAGTCTGCGGGCACCCCATCACCATGGAGCTGGACACAGGGGCCAGCGTGTCGGTCATGGCCGGGAAGCTGTTTAAGCGGACCTTCCCTGGCGTGTCCATCGAGGCGTCGGACGTCATGCTGCGCAGCTACTCCGGGCAGCTTTCCCAGGTCCAGGGTCGGGCCCAAGTCAGCGTTCGCCTTGGCGACAGGGAGGCAATCCTTCCCCTTTACCTAACCAAGGGGTCGTCGCCGACGCTGCTGGGCCGGAACTGGATTCACTCGCTGGGTGTTCGGCTGCCGGAGTACCAGGAAGCTGCGCTGCACGTAGTGAAGGACGTCCCGAGCCTCCTGACCGACTTCCAGTCCCTGTTCCAGCCGGGGGTGGGCACCTTTGCCGGCACGACGGTCGGCATCCACGTACCCGAGGGAGCCCGGCCTCGCTTCTTCAAGCCGCGTCCGCTGCCGTTCGCCCTGAAGGACGGGGTCACCCAGGAGCTGCAACGGCTGCAGCGAGAGGGAATCCTGGTGCCCGTCAAGACTTCCGAGTGGGCCGCACCGATTGTTCCAGTCCTCAAGCGAGACGGCCGCGTCAGGATCTGCGGGGACTTCAAGGTCACCATCAACCCCGTCGCTACCGTCGAAAAGTACCCGCTGCCTCGGATCGAAGATCTCTGGTCGGCTCTGTCCGGGGGACAGAAGTTCTCCAAGCTCGACCTTCGAGACGCCTACCAGCAGCTGGTGCTCCAGGATGCCGCCCGGAAGTATGTCACCATTTCGACTACCATGGGACTCTTCCAGTACACGCGCCTACCGTTTGGCGTGGCCTCAGCCCCAGCCATCTTCCAGAGGGAGATGGACAACCTCTTCAGGGGCATGAGGCACGTGGCGGTGTACTTGGACGACATCCTGGTTACCGGTACCGACGACGGGGACCACCTGCAGAACCTGCGCAAAGTCCTGGCACGCTTGCAGGACGCCGGTCTCAAGCTGAGGCTGGACAAGTGCGTGTTCCTGACCCCCAGTGTGGAGTACCTGGGACACATCATCTCCCAGGCTGGCCTGGCCCCGGCACCCCGCAAGATTGAGGCCGTGCTCAAGGCGCCGAAGCCCAAGAGCAAGAAGGAGCTTCAGAGCTACCTCGGCCTCATCAACTTCTACCGGAGGTTCCTGCCCAACCTGTCGACGCATCTGGAGCCGCTGCATCGTCTGCTTCGTGATGGGCAGCAGTGGGCCTGGAAGAAGGAGCAGGACTTGGCCTTCCAGCGCAGCAAGGAGCTGGTCGTTAAGGCTCCTGTGCTGGTACACTTTGATCCGGCCAAGCCTGTTGTCCTCACCGTGGATGCGTCGCCGTACGGGGTAGGAGCCGTCCTGTCGCACCGGGGTCAGGATGGTCAGGAACGCCCTGTGGCGTTTGCTTCTCGTCGGCTTCATGCGGCAGAGCAACGCTACAGCCAGCTCGACAAGGAAGGCTTGGCCCTCATGTTCGGGGTTGAGCGCTTCCACCAGTACCTGTGGGGCCGGCAATTCGAGGCGATCACGGACCACAAGCCGCTGCTGGGGCTGCTGGGACCTGACAAGGCTGTCCCAGTGCAAGCATCGCCTCGTGTGGTACGCTGGGCCTTGACGCTGGCGGCCTACAGCTATAAGCTGGTCTACCGCCCTGGGAAGGACCTGGGACCTGCCGACGCCCTGAGCCGCCTGCCCCTGCCGGAGGTGCCTGCTGCCGTTCCAGAGCCAGCTGACGTTTTCCTGCTGGAGCGGGCCTACCCGGGGGTGCTCACCAGGACTGCGGTGGCGCAGGCGACCAGCCGGGACCCGGTCCTGTCGCAGGTGGTCAAGGCGGTGTCCCGAGGGGAGGAGCTGCGTCATCAGGCGTACAGCCACAAGGCCGCCGAGCTGAGCTTGGAGCAGGGCTGCCTGCTGTGGGGTTCCAGGGTGGTGATTCCACAAAGTCTCCGGGCCAAGGTCCTGCAGTTGCTGCACGCGGGGCACCCTGGCGTGGAAAAGACCAAGATGGTGGCACGGTCGCACGTTTGGTGGCCTGGCCTGGACCAGGACATCGCGCACCAGGTGCAAGGCTGCCAGGTCTGCCAGGAGAACCAGCGAGCCTCGCGTCGCGTGGAGATCACCCCCTGGCCGTTCCCACAGAGGCCCTGGTCCCGCCTGCACGTGGACTTCGCGGGACCCTTCAAGGGCCACTACTTCCTGGTGGTAGTGGACGCCTTCTCTAAGTGGGTGGAGGCACTGCCAGTCACCACTCCATCGGCAAGCGCGACCATTGCGGCGCTGCGGCAGGTCTTCGCGGCGCAGGGATTGCCGGACATCATTGTGTCCGACAATGGTCCCGCTTTCGCCAGCGCCGAGTACCTCGAGTGGCTGCAGAGAAATGGAATCCGCCGGATGCTGGTTCCGCCGTACCACCCCGCTTCCAATGGTGCAGCCGAGCGGGTGGTACAGACCATCAAAGACAAGCTCAAGAAGAGCCAGCCCGGGGATTTCCGGACGCAGGTCGCCCGGGTACTGTTCCAGTACCGGACCACACCCCATGAGGTCACTGGCCGTGCCCCCTGCGAGCTTCTGCTGGGCCGGATGGTCAAGACACCCTTGGACGTCTTGCATCCAGACCTCCGGTCCACGGCACTACTGAAGCAGCTGAAGCAGAAGCTGGCTGCTGACCGAGGGTGCCGTCCCGGGCCTTTGCCGGAGCCGGGAGCGTCGGTCTACGCCAGGAACTTCCGTCCTGGCCCACCCTGGTCTGCCGGACATGTGGTTTCACCAGCGAGTGCCTCGTCGCTACTCGTCCGCATGCCCGACGGGACCACCTGGCACCGTCACGCCGACCATGTCAGGCCTCGCCTCGGGACCGGGCTTGTACCCTCGGCCGTCACTTCGGGAGACCAGCCCGCAGGGGGACCAACGACCGCACCAGTCGCGGCCAGTGGAGCGCCACCCACCACGGAGGCGACAGGAGTCTCCAGTCCTGTGGCACCAGTTGGACCGGTGCCACTCCCAAATCCGGTCCCTGCGGCTCCACCGGGTGGAGCGCGACCGGTTCAGGCAGCGCCCGGCGTTGCCACACCTGGCCCGTCGACACCAGTGACCAGGCGGAGTACGCGGCAGCGAAGACCACCTGACCGCTACTCGCCGGGGTAGCCTTCGTCGTCGACCGGCCAGGACTTGGCACGACCAGACGCCGAGTTGGTGTCGGTCGTGTGCGTTGTTTGTTATGTATTTTGTTTTTTAGAAAAACAAACTGGGGGGGAGGGATGTGACAAGCACGTAGCGCCCTCTCCCGTCCGCCCGTCTGTGGCCGCCAGCCTCGGCGGGCAACATTGATCATCGCGACAATAAACGCCGTGGCGCGCACGCTGCCCGGTCAGTCATCGTCCACCCTCACAACCAGGCTGCAGTTGTCTCTTCTCGGCGGGTGCTTCGGCCCCCTTCGTCAACGTTCCAGAAGGATCGTGACACTTGGGTTTTTATTTCAAGTGACGTACAGTACCGCCTTTTCCAAATCGTATACTTTGCGGTGAGCGATTGAGAGTCATGTTAGCATTTTATTTTGGTCAGCACTACACTTTGAATGAAGACCTTGGGCGGCGACGTAAACATGTGTTGCTCCCCAAATTGTGTCCAAGCTGCGCAGTGACAAATGGAAATGAAATTGAAGGCGTGCGACCGTCGGTTGGTAATTGCGCCCGTTAGATTCACCTATTCAGTCTAACCATTTTTGCCAATGTCTTATCTGTTTCGACAAATGACATGGTCGAGTCTATTGATAACCTTAGGTAGACTGCACCTACGTAGTGTGCGGGCTTCAGATAAATTTGCTTCGTTTATGTGAATTAATAACTGTTTTCTCTTTTCCGTACTCGGTGCTATGCAAAAATCGCTGAGATGTTATGGTAGCGTTGTGTGGCGGCGTTTTGCACGCTGACTCGTTATTGCATTCTCTGTGCACAGTACGTGTTCAAATGGAATGTGTCCAATCGTAATTCCGATCGATATGATATATTTACTTTGCTACAGTGTTAATTATATTTTCCTGATTTAAACTGGTCCGTCCCTGGTCTGAGCCTAAGTTCAAATTCGAGAGTGCAGACGGACTTGGCGTCGTAACAGCCGTAATGCGCAGAAAGAAATTAGTACAATGAAAGGAAAACAAAAGGATACGAGGCGGCTCGGTGCTATAGAAGTTATGAGTGTACAAACGATGCCATCGTACGTTTTCTTTTTTTTTTACGTTCTGCATCGTTGTGAAATGCTCAAGGTACCAGCTAAGACAACGAGCTGGCGTGAAATTTTATCGAGCGGAAAACGAGCGTCACTTTCGCCATGAGCTTTTATTTCGATATGGCGCAAACTGTGCGCGAAATGGTAGCAGATAAGGGAGCAAAATTGAGATGTTGGAGACCCATAAAAGAGAGTCCCGAAAAGAAGAGAGCTTCCCCTTCTCTTCAAGTGTTGGGTTACGCTCTCAATCCTGCACTAGGCTGCACCTTTGGTAACACTGCGCGCACCCGAAATCGCCTTCTTCACGGAAAAACACGGTGGCCTTCAGAATCGAGGAGTGCTACGCGAAAGCGAGCGACATGTCACAGGAACGAAGGCGAGGTTCCACGGGCTTTGGAAATGCTCCTGACCGCAAAAACAACAAACCTTTTTTCTTCTTTTTTGTCAAAGCACAATTTTTTTATTATTTTTTTTTCGTCCACCTTGATACCACATTGACGCAAGCACTAACATAAATAAAAATAGTACGCATACAACGACAACGCACCCACTGGGACCTGAGTCAAGGCAAGAACAACCAACTACTAAAAGGAAAAAAAAATAATTAGTATGCGTACATAAACAGAGCGCATTCATCGAAAAGCCACAAAGGAGGAAGACAATCAGGGCCTAAACACCCCCCCCCCCTTTTTTTTTCCCCGCCCTAAAAAAAAAAAGAAAAAAAAGGTTTTTTTGACGACCGCGGTCGCCCAAGTCTTGGAAGGGCATGCGATTGTAGCACGTTTGTCCCGCGGCAGTTCCCCTCTCTCAATTGCCACGGATCGTGTCTCCCAAGTACCAAGCCTTCGAGACGGATAGGGGCCCGCAGACTGGGGGTTCCCCAAACAAAGGCACACTACTTGGGCATGAAGCGCGTTCTCTACTTCTTTTTTTTGTGTTTGTTTTGTTTTTTTAGCTTGGGGAAAAGGGCTAAAAGCTATTTTCGTTTCTCTCTCGTTTTTTTTCTTCTTGTGGGTGCGTGTGGGTTCATAGAACAACTTCCAGCATAAGAATAAAAACGCACGAGAAGAATGAGTATAAGAAAATTAGTCGACAACTTGGACTCCGTTCTCTCATTCTTGCGGAGAAATCCCTTTTGTAGGAATCCACTATTGCTTGGCCGAAAGTCACAAGTTGCAGATGTCTTACAACGAGCGCTCTCACACCTCGCTTGCCTAAACAGCCGCAATCGTCATATCAGTTCCCCATTAGAGGGGGCACACTCTCGTGTTAGTCGTTGATGACAACGTCCATTGGGGACGCCCTCGTTAGAAAAAATATTTTTACTATAAAGTTCACAATCTGCGCCCGTCCGGCCAAATTGGGCAAGTTGGGGTACGCTCACTGCAGACGCACAACAAAAGGGGGCCCACTCGCAGCTGCCCCTATGTACAGATCTCACCTCTCCCTGAACTGGTCACTTCGGCGAGGGCAGCTGATCAGAGAATGTTTAGACTTGGGATAAACTGTTCCAAGGTCCCGCACAGGGACGGCAATAGAAATACTTGCATGGCAGACAGGCCAAACGCCCCCCCCCCCCCCCTTTTCATCTTCCTTTTTTTTTTTTTTTGAACCTATATTCGCTCTTTTCTATTTTTGAGTATACGTGTCATTGGAATGGTTTTCTACCCTAGCAATCGCCACACAGCAAAACCCAACTAAGTCAAAAACCGGGTCCACTCTCGTGGGCACGTAAGCAATAACACGTGTCCCAATCCGATGTTCTTTCAAGCGTTTCGGCTGCGTGTAGTGCGTATAAACGTAAGGAAATGAGACGTCATTTCCCCATAACTTGGCAAACGAAGGAAACTAAAGCTTCCGTGAGCCAGTGAGAGTGTTGGAGCGAGGCACGTGACAACGTACGGTGGTGGGCACTGTTCCTAAAAATAGCTGTCACGCGCTTTGCTCTGCGACTGATTCCCTCACAGCAGCTCTGACCTTTGAAGTTTGCCCAGTACGGTGAAACGGAGTACAGACAAAACAAACAGGAAACGAGCTGCCAGCATACGCTAGTCATACTTCCAACAAAAAGGATTAGTTTCTCCCCAAGTTGGGCGACATTTATCGTGAATCTTTAGAGCTGCGAAGCTGTAAGTAACGCGTACTCAAGATTCTTTTTTCTCGCGAGTTTGTGATTTTTACAATGCCCTGTAACCAAAAACGATAAAAAAAAAAACGGCGTTTTCTCGAAATGGTGAAGTCATTCCGAGGGGGTTTAAAAGAACTCGTAAAGAAAACCCCGCAGCTGCGCATGCGCCACCAGCCTTGTCTGCATAGTTCAAGGTCTTGTGGCGGATTACGGAGCTCTATGCGGATGCTAAGCGTGCAGCGGAAACGGTCTACTGAAACTCCCCAATTTGCGAAAGGAAACGGTGCGATCGATGCTGAAGAGCATTTTTTTTTTTTTTTGTGGACATAAAAAAAAAAAGGATTTGTCTTTACTTCGCACTGCACCTTTTAGCACGGAAGTTCCTATTCAATTATGATGTCTTTACTTTCTTAAAAAAAAATAGTTATTTATATTACCGAATTACAAAAACATCGAAATTGCATAATTGCTTTCAGTAATTGCATCGATTTTTGCTCGCATAGTGAGTAAGATCAGTTCAAAACATACCCAAAACGAAAAGGTGGTATGTGCATTTTCTGAGGTGTTACTTTCTTAGCGGTCTAACTTTTAGAAAGTGCTATTTTCATGCGTGTGCACTCGTTGTTTTGAGCTGCAGGGCATTTTAAAGTGGAAATCAAGAAGAAAATAAAACAGCATGATCCCCTTAGCTTTTCTAAACCAGATTAGCAGCACCTTCTGGCAACAATGTGCCTTTGGCGGTTTCATCCACTGTCGGGCGCGAGAGACAGAGCTTGCGTACTCTCTCGGGAGCTAAAACAAAATATCTTGCGACACAAAAAAAAAAAAAAAAAAAAAAAGAAACTTTAAACGGTCTATGCATGAGTTGTTGAGTCAGGCCAGGATTCCAGATCAAAATATTCAACGAACAAACAAAGCGTATTTTCCAACGAGTTAGAACGTCCAATAGTGGACATTTTGACTCGAAGGACATTTCCAATAGCTATGGCTAGAGTGTCCCCTAGGTCACGTGGCACCCACAATAAAAATATGCTGTAATATTCTGATAGCGGCATTCTATAAAAACACTAAACATGCGATAAAAAGAGCGAAGAGTTAGCTAAAACGGGATAGCAGCGTTAGTGGCGTTCAAACGTACGAAACCAAACAAACATGAAATAAGAAAAATGAGCTTTATTTGCTGTTTTTGTTCGCAAATATTTACAAATTTATGTCTTTTTAACCGACCACCGCCGCCACGGGACATACCGGGAACCCTTCGCCGAGGAGCGTGGACGGCGAGCCTCGAACGGTTGCGGCTTGAGGACCACCTTCGGTAATCTCGCAAACAAAACCATCCGGGTTGGAACACGATGGTTCGATTTCACCAGAAACCTCAACGTGCGAAGCTTCCACAGACGGTCGCTTACGAGTATTCTCAATGTGGGACTTCAGAAGCTTCGCTTT